>SNQJ01S0058242.1:0-13252 GCA_010110895.2 Picea sitchensis
GCAATATATGTCACTTTTGAGGTTAATCTGCTGCTGTTAGATGGCTGTAGCAATATTTTGCAATAGTAGCAAGTTGGTTAGTGAATTAGGCCAATCTAAGGTTAGTAGGAGTTAGTGGATGTTCCAAAGAAGATAGTTTGAAAGTAGTTTTATCAATCAATCACTATTAGTGAATAAGCTAGTGCCTTCTAGGGTAATGGAGTCAATGATGGAAGCAACAACTTTTAGAGGGAAATAACAATGATAATACTTAGTCAAAAGGAGATGGAGAACATCACAAAGGTGTTGGTAACCCAAGGCCTCAAACATCCAAGTCCTATAGATAATTGCTAGAAAGTAAGGAAACTTAAGCCCTAACGATTTATCTTTTCCTTAGACAATTTGAAATAAATATGCAATAGGCAATGAAGTAGGGTTACTAGAGTGCTACAATGGTAGGTGATCCGAAAAGATATTTTACATGACTATGGTTGAGTTATTATGCATGTGTTTATTAATCAATTTAGGAAGTTGAATGAAAGAAGGAGGAATTAAAGAGGAAACGTGATAGGCATATAAACATGTAAAAAACTGAAATGAATCATAAACAACAACAAACCATAACACTAATGTGATAACGGAGTTCGACAATCTTGCCTACATTTCCGAGCCTTTGTCTTAGTGGGATTTCTTATTTTTGTTCAAAGCTTTACAAGTACGTCATTAAAGTGCCAAAAGGTTACAAAAATGAGCTCGTCGTGTTCTACCAGATCTCATGAACCCATCAAAATTGACGACACCCAAATCGGATGAATGAGGCTCCCAGAAATGGCCCACAAAGGTCCTCTCCTCAATAGATTCCCTGCATGGCAATGGATTTGGCTCAACAATCCGGTAGCATAAAACTATTCTGAACCTACTCCCATGGCCTCAAGAAGGCCTGGTTTATATATATATGAATTTGCTAACCATCTTCCAACTTTCCCCCAAGATCTGGCCTCAAAAGGACCCAATATCCCCCAATATTGGCCAAAAATCTCCAAAACTACCCAAAACATCATAAAAAATCACTATAATAAAGTTAAAAAAACTACTTTATCCACATTATTTGAGTGCAACCCCTTTTGAGCAGGCTCCTGGTCATATGAGTTTTTCCCACATGGTCAAGTGCTAAGTTGGGCACGTTGGCCCCTTAACAATTTGGCCCCTGTTCTTTAGCACATTCCCGGAACCTTGGATTAAGTCTTGTGTGATGGTCCCTAGGATCTCGATGCTTGGCTATATTATGGTGTTGATGTGGCCAGAACCTAAACTCCACGCGCAAACAACGGTTAGACCCCCCGATTTGGTATCCCATGGTCTAGCCCTTGGTCGGCGGGCTAGCCCGACCGATCGGGGCTAACCTTAGCCATCTGTGCCAAGCACTAACGATGAAGTCCATGTCATATGCACTAAGTTGAGAACCGAGGGCTATCCCAATAATCCCTCGCTAACAATTAACTAGGTCGTGGTCATATTGGTGCGGTCGTATGAAATCTGTCAGGGGCCGGGGATAGGCCCCAACCCTAACTCTCCTCCATATAGCCCCGTGTGCAAACTTAAATATTATTTTTTCCCTTAGTCTAACAAGAACCACCCATAGGCGGGCTGGCTATCCCGACCTATGTGAAACCTTGGCACCCGAGGAGGTCCAGGGTTTGAAACCCATAAAATCCAAAATTTTTGTATACCACGAACGAGCCAATCCATGGGTGCTACGTGGCAGCCCACGTCTGGGCCACGTGGCACTACTCCATATGCCAAATAATGCCACATGTCCACATGCCATTCGACCACTTGTCTACTGAGATGTCACCCAGTCACCTGCCATTGTACCTATACCTACCATGTGTCATACGGATGTGCCACGTGTCACCACTGCAAGGGTGACATGTGTCACTCCCTCATTGGTCACCTGTACCTATTCACATCAACCATCTATACACCAAGTCACCTTGCCATGTGTTACCTCTAGAAGTTTCCACATCAGCACTGAATGTGCTTTCCACGTCAGTTGTACGACCATATGACCTGTACAATCATCTTCCACGTGGTACTGTACGAACTGTACAATCATCTTGTTTTTGCATGTTTGGAAAAATGTAAAAATCACCATAACTTGAGCATACGATGTCCGTTTGAGCCCGTTCAAGTTGTGTTGGGTTCATATCAACGATTTCTATGTACAGTTTTGTTTTGAAGCAATTCTAAGAACTTTTATTTTTAGGCCTTTCTGAGCCCCATCAAGCTCCTGGATCCAAATCTGGATCAGTAGGGCTCTAGTATCTACTTCTTGATAAGGTGCTCTTTGAAAAATTTAAAAAAGTGGAAAATTATAGAGAAAAATATAATAACTTATGTCTTTTTCCTAGGGTTTCAAGCAAGCAATTTCATAATATTTGATATTAAACAAGTAAATTCACCATAAGCATTCATTCACAGTAAAAAATGCAGATTTTCTACTTACTTCACCAAGAACAATCTAGCTCAAACCCTATTTGAAGATCCTCCACCATGAAAATAGCCAAGAAACACCAAAAATAGCCTCCTCCAAGAAGTGCACCTAGAATTTCAACCAATAACCCTAAAAGAGGGCGCAAATTTAAGACTTCACCACTTGTGTGATGAGAGATGATGATCAAAATGAGAGTTTTTCTCTCTTATTTATACAATTTCAATGACCTTTAATTAAAATTAGGTCATAAAAAGGTTGACATGGCCAAGTTACATTAAAATCCAGTCTTTACATAAATGACAACAATTAAACCCTAATTTCATTTTCAAGGGTGACATCATGCCCTTCTAGGGTGGCGTTAGGCCCCCAAGGTGGAACGCTAGGCCTCAAATGCAAAATGTTTGGCCTCCAAAGGCCCTAAATGATGCCGCACGTGCCAAATAGCACCAAACCTCCCTCATAAATGTAAACCTTAACTGGATGACGTCTAGGGTCAAAATGATGACATCAGGGACTCTCAAGGGTCAATTTCCTGGAGGAAAGGAAACACCCCCTGGGTCTAGTTCTACCAGAGTGTCCCTGTTACAACATCCTTCCTTCTTCCTAGTGCCAGGCTCTGGTTTCTCTTTCCTCTTGTTGGGGTCACAACATCCATCTATTGGGCTTTCAGCCCCATGGAGGTCCGACCTAATCATTCCCCCATATGTACCTGTCCACCGAGCAAAGTCCTGCAGAAACAACAAGTATGCCCTCCATGGGCTCATAAGTCACAGGGATCATAGTAATGTCAATAACATATAATAATAAAATTACCCAAACATGTGTATCAAACCCCCCTTTACCTAGACAAATGCTCAAAGGCGTTATGCAATTTAACAAGTCAGGTTTGGAGAAGGTCTCAAGATGTCCTATTGGGATAATCTTCCTTAAGTTTTGGGTGTTTCCCAGGTGAGAACCAATATAAGGTCATGTAAGTGTGTATGATGTGGCGTAGGGTAAATATTTGGGTAGAGGGTGCAGTGAAAATAGGGGAATGTAGGTATTTCCTGTGGGTGCCTCTGTAGGGGGCGAGATGCACCTTATCATTGATGCCATTGTTTCCTAGCCCATTCATTGCCTTTTATTATTATTCTTTTTTCTTTTTTGTCTTATTTATTTTCAAGGGAAATGCTGGGGGACACTGTCTTGGCATGGTGACCAGAGGTGACAACGTTACCCACAAGCATTTCACGGAAATGAGAAGGCTGGCTCGTGATGAGACCCCCTTTCTCTTGGCTATGCTACCAAGAGCCACTACCCTTGTTTGGTGACTAGATAGATGGTAGTGTCATACTGCTACATGCCCATGGACCTAATAGGCTGGCTCATGGTGAGACCTCCCATCCACTAACTAGTACCTTGAGTTTTGATTTATTTTATGGGTCCCCTTTTCTTACCGAGAAGACTTTTATTGCTTTCTCAGGAATCCCTGGGCGAAGCATCTCAAAGGTTTGATTTTGTATTTTAACTTTTTCTAGCTACTTTCACCCCCTGGGAATTTAGCCCCTTCTTCCCACAAGGTAAGGTACAACCCTTCCTAGCGTGGCAAACACAATGCCCGAACCAAGGTGGGGGAAGATGGGAGGAGTAATGATGGAGAGTGGTAAGTATGGAGGGAATGGACGATGACCTTTCACAGAACCACCCAATGGAAACTCATCCTAGAATGGAAACTCATGTCTACTTCCTCTAGGGGAATCAACTTACTAGAGGAAGTAGACATTCCAAACAATACATTCTAAAACCATGAATTGAATTATGAGTTTTTGGTGATGCCTTTTGATCTTTTTAGTGCTCCATCCACTTTTCAAAGCTTCACGAGCAATATTTTTTGGCCCTTTCTATACAACTTTGTGCTTCTCTTTTTTTTATGATGTTTTGATTTATATTAAGGCTTTAGAGGCACATGTGGCACATTTTAATCAAGCCTTACAATTACTCCGGGATATCCAATTGTTAATCAAACATTCCAAATTTTCTTTTGGCACTTATGAAGTGGAATACTTCAGTCACATTGTTAGTAGGACAGGAGTGTGAGAAAATCCAAAGAAAGTTGATGCTATGAAAGATTGGTCATGCCCAGATAAATTGATAAAAAAAATGTATTTGTGTGGAATGATATAGAAAAATAAAGTCTTGTATGCCTGAAAGGGAGATTGCCATGTGTACAACTTCAATCTTAGTTGTGATGGACTTCCTGAATAATTTCAAACTCAAATGTGATGACTTAGGGAAAGACAATGGATCATTGTTAATGCAAGGGAAGTGCCCATTAATGTTCACTAGTAAATAATAATATGATAGAAAATTGGGTAAGTTGACATATGAGAAATGAATTATGGCCATCCTTCATGTAGTAGATATATGGCACTATTACCTCATTAGAAGGAAATTCTAGGTCAAGACAAATCGCCATAGCTTGAAGTTCTTTTCAAAAAAATGTTTGTTACCACTAGAGAAACAAAAGTGGGTAACTAATATGTTAGGATATGACTATGAGATTGTCTACATGAAGGGAAAGGAGAATGTGGTGGTCAATGCTTTATCTAGGAAATATGAAGAGGGAAGGTCCTTCTTTATCTTATCCTTATTGGTGCCAAATTGGATTGTCGAGGTATACCGGGAATGGTTAGCTAGTGATAAGATTGTTCACATTAACAAATAGCTAAAAGAGGACCCCAACCACTCTACTGGCTACACTTGGTAGCACAACGCCTTAAGGTATAAATGGTGTCTTTTTGGTGCAAAACTCTATTTTACAAGAATAAGTGTTAGTGAAATTGCATTAATGTCCCACCACAAGTCACTCTAAATTTTAGAAAACATATGAAAGGACTAAGTGGTAATTATTTTGTGATGGAATGAAGAAGGAAATCTATACATTTGTAACTAAATGTGACACATGTGAGAGGAAAAAGAGTGAAACGATGAACACCCTTAGGGAAATCTATTCTCTATCAATCCTTGCAACTATATGGGATAAAATTTCCATGGATTTTATTGTTATCCTTCCTAAAGTTGGGAATAAATATAACATCATGGTGGTTGTTAACCACCTTTCCAAATATTCTTAATTTTGTGTATTATAGCTCCCATTCACTCCATCCATAGTTGCATAATCCTTCATGGATCAAAGTTTTAAAATTACATGGCATGCCTAATTCCATTGGAACATATCATTATGCCACCTTCACTAGCAAATTATAGCGATATTTGTTTAAGAAGCAAGGCATTAAATTGAAAATGATCACATATTATCATCCCTAAATAGATGGTCAAACATAGGTTGTAAATAATTTCCTACAAACTTATTTGTGCTTTCATGAGATTAATAAAACCATTGGGTTCAATGGTCTCCCCTTATTGAATGGTGGTACATTACTATCTATCATGGTACTACCAAAATGTCACCCTATTAAGTTGTTTATGGAAAAAAATTCTCACTGATTGCCTTGTACTTACTAAGCACATCCAATGTTCAAGAAGTGGATATCACTCATAATGATAGAGCTATCATTCTCTATACACTTAAGAACAATTTTTTTTTTTTTTCTCAAAATAGAATAAAGAAATAGATAAATCAAAATCACTCAGAGAACTCCTTTGAATAAGGGGATCATGTGTTTCTTTGTCTCTAGTCATGTAAGAAAACATATCTCAGATAAAAAATCCACTAGAAACCCGNTTTTTTTTTTTCTCAAAATAGAATAAAGAAATAGATAAATCAAAATCACTCAGAGAACTCCTTTGAATAAGGGGATCATGTGTTTCTTTGTCTCTAGTCATGTAAGAAAACATATCTCAGATAAAAAATCCACTAGAAACCCGCCCCCAAGTTCTATGGTCCCTATCAGATCCTCTAGGAAATTGGACAAGTTGCTTATAGATTGGCTCTCCTATCCCAATCCAATATCCAACTAGTATTTCATGTGTCTTGTTTGAAGAAAGTTATGGGATCAAATTTTCGCATTCATACCAACCTTCTAGAACTTGATGAAGAATGTTCCATTTGGCAACATCCAGAAGCAGTACCAATCAAACGAGAGTGTCAACGTTTCCACCGAATTATCCCAAAAGTCTTGATATAGTGGAAATATATGCCACCAAAAGATGCCACTTAGGAAAAAATAATGATTTTACAACAATTCCCACACTTCCAGCCTTGAGGAAAATGATTCTTTTGAAGGAAAGGGAATGTTAGGGTACTACCCTAACCTCCCTTCTTAAGGGCATGTAAGAGTTCATTGATTAATGTGTGAGTCTATGTATATTGAATAAGGCCCACTAGTTAGTTTGTACTCATTAGTGATGGGACCATGAGTGGATTAGGGTTTGTGTAGTGAGAGACTATTTATAGAGGTAGGAACCTATGTAATGTTTTTTCAAGTATTATCATTGTATTGGAGCTCTAATCATTTGGAGGTTGGACCCTCAAAGAGGCCTATGAACATTGATCTCATTCTATATTCTCAAAGTAAGGGTTAATATTATGTGTGTCTGATACTCTTGTTCTTCCTATTCTATATTCTATAGTTTATATTTCTTCTGATTTTTATTTGAATTTTTTTTTTTCTATATAATTATCACACCCAATTGCTCACATAATGAATCATATTGGTCATATGTGATTATCCATTGGCACTGGTAATTACAATGATAATTATGTGGGAGCTAGTAAATATTATGGATGACCTAAATCAATGGGTTAACTCGAGTGGTTGAGTTTATGAATTACAAGTAAGAGGTCATGGGGTCAAGTCCTTGGGATGGATACCTCTATAGATATTATTGGGCCTCATTCGATGTCCCCGCTGAATTAGATTACCAAAAGTGAAACTGATTGGATTACCTCCCATACCATCCTTGAAATGAGTAGAAGAACCAGAGGGTTTCATGAGATGTGTATTCCATTAGAAAAAAAAATCTTATGGATGATCTCATCCTTCCTATTACAATGCAAACACATCTTACACCGGGACTAGTAATTCTCATGGAAAACATACTTCCTCTTGTGGTGGCCACAAATATTATAGTTTCCCAAGCACTTCATATGATCCCAACACCTTTTACAGTGGCACTCCCTCCTAGAATCCATATTACACCTTTCAATGTCCTCCATAAGGACTATTTTCCCAACCTCCCTGCTTTCCATATTCTTCTAATATAAACTTGGGTCACCCTCCTACCCAACCTAGTCAATAATTTTCAAAAACAATTCACTAGGCCAATCCAATCAACAACAACCAAACCAGGATAAGTATAATAAGGACAACAATCACCAAAACAAAGGGTATGGGATAAACCACCAAAATAAACCTAACAACATTGGGGGTAACCTTTATCAAGTTCAGAAATGAAACCCTCATAAACAAAAATGATAGGGTCATGCTAACCAATTATGGACCAACCATCCATGTTCCATTTGCAGGGAATATGGTCATTACACCAACCATTCTTCTATAATTTTCAAGGTCAAACACTTGTGAGGATTATAGAGTAACCATCATAACAATCACCCAATCAACAAAATTCACCCCCCACAAGGGGATCCTAACCCTCAACAACCAACAATCTCATTTAATCCCTTCCCCAAGTAATACTTAGTGACCACTACTCAAGAAACACCCTTGTCTCCTTCTCCTCTATTACATCACAATATGGAGACCCTTCCACCCAACACATATACATGAGCTCTAGTGACATGCATCTTCAAACATGCACTCACATGTATGGAATTCCAAACCCCAAACCTTCCAATAAATATGATACTCAACCATCTTCTAGTATCTCCTTGAAAATCCCTTAAGTTGGTGTAAACGCCACACCTTGTGTTCCAAAATTTCCTTTATATAGGACTACACATAACCCCCATGCAAGGGCCACCTATAGCTATAACAATGTCAATGATCTAGCTCATTTTCCTTCCATGATGTCAACATTAGAGGTCCCTCAAACCTTCCCTTCCAAACAAAAATAATTTTTTTCTTCCCTTGGAGACATCAATCCTTTAAATTCTTGGTTGAGGATGTTTGATTTGGACAATAGTAAAGCCTAGGATCCCCCTTTCTGTCACATTCTAGATCCCAATCATGGCGAAGAACCTTATTATTAATTGTTTCATTGTGAATGAAGGTGCTTCCACCTACATTATTTCTTACTTGGTTTGTAAGAAGCTAGGTTCCCTAAAATTTACCCCTTCCACCATCACCCTCCATGCCTATAACATTATCCCATCTCAAATATTGTGACGCTTTCAAGATATTCCCATCAAAATCATCAATAAAACCATCTTGATTGAAAATGAAGTTGTGGAACACATTCTCAATTAAAATATCCAACTTAAGGGGAGTTATATATATGCCATGAAGGAAATCACCTCATCAATATTTTGCACCATTGGGGCCACCCATCCCCTCCCATATTTTGTGGAGATGGGCCCTGAAATATTTAAGGAATCTTCCTTACTTGGGGCTTACCCATGGAACTCCTCTCTGGGTTATCTATATGGAATCATATCCCATATCCACCATCTCCTATTCCATCAAGGCCCCACCCCTCCCACTTAATATCCCCTCCCCTAACGTAGAATTCATACTTCATCCCCATAAGTAACCCTATGTTCCCTCTACATCATCACCACCATCACCAAGTGAAAAAGAACCATCCCATAGTGGTCCCCCTCTTTCCTAGCCCATCCCTCTATTAAATCCTATACAATGGATTCCATTTATTTTTTTACCCACTATGGTAGTTGGGACCCCCATCATTGCCACCATAACCTATTTGGGTTAATCGTTGGAGTACCAGTTTGGTTCCTCCCCCCCCCAAACCTCAGTCCTTCCACTGCACCACCCATGATCTTGGTATTCTCTCATACTTCTCATGGTGAATGTTCTTCTATTATTTAAAATCCACCTAAGAAGCCAAAAAATAAGACTAAGACTTGTGCATGGAAAAACCACAAATAGATCAAAGACAATGAGAATGTTGGGGAAGCCTCCATACATGATCCTAGCCTAGCCCCACCCATACAAAAACATGATATTTCCACTTGGAACACTCATCCTTGTGCCCTTTGTGACATGTTGGGTCACCCCACTCACCATTGTTCCACACTCATAGATATTTTCTAGTTGGGTTTTTCTCCCCACATTCCACCATTGTCCCCCCTTATGTTGCATCCCCTCACACATGATGGAAGAACACCCAACTCTTCCTAGAATCACATTGCCCCTTTAGAATAATCACACTTACATTGTTTACAAAGTACTTGGTCATTATACCCATGATTTTCCAAGCCTCTTGGCCCATTTTCACTCCCTTGATGATAGTCTACATCACTCCAACCCACAATATCACCTTATTAAGCAAGCCTTGCTTACTTCTACTACCAATATTTCCCCTATCTTGAAAAATATATCATCACCTAAGTAGTTCCACCTTCTCCATCTATGCCCTTTCCTTCTCAACTTATGTCATAACTCCCGTTGATGAGGCTCCGGTTTTCTAAACATCATGAGATACCTTCCATGTCATATTTTGACCCTTCCTCACATCCAGTGAAGTACCCATGTATAGTGTAGAGTTTTCGTATTTAGGTTTTGATAAATTTTAAAACCATGGTTTATGTTTTATCTGTGCAAGAAATCATCAAAGGCATCCTTTTTTCACATATATTTGGTGGTCCCATCTTAGGTATCTTATCTACACTAGTATCTATGTATAGGATCGTCTTTTGTTACGATACATTTTACCTTTTGTCACCTTTCATTTTTTTGTATGTTCTGCCTTATCCTTGTGAGTTTCTTGACCACTATGGGTTCAATCCAGACAATCATCATATGATAACACTCTTCTTCCAATAAGTTTCCTTAGTTTATCACATTTTTCACACCCATTTGCTCATTTTCCTTCATGCTTAGGAGTCCATGTAGTCCACTTTCCATTAAGAGCCATGTGCTTCTCTCTTACCATTTGTTGGAATCTTCCTCAGTCTCCTAATAGGTTACCATTAGTTTTATTCTTTGTCTCACTGTATTATCGAACCCATTCTTCACTTCATTGATGTGACAAATTTTTGTATGTATTTAACCCTTCATTCACCCATTCTAATGAGAACCACCCCAAGCGCCCACCCTAGTTTCCTCCATCTGATATCATATTCCCTATACATCATTTAGGATCACTTGGTCATTTAAAAAAATACAATACAGGGGGAAGAGGTTATTTTTTCTTCTTACCATAAAGTTTTAAAATATGTTACATATTGTTATCAGTTTGGGCAGTAGTTAGTGTCACACTTGTTTATAACATTTGTATTGAGTCACCCATGTTTTTCCATCAACAAAAATCTCATTGGTTTTTGCATCCCACTAATACCATATATTTGATCTCATCATCATGGTTCATCATATTTTCACCTACCATCCATTTGACTTGTTGTCCTGAGTATCTCTGATGTCATCAACTTGCCTTTATATGCATGGTCCCTAGTAAACCCTCAACATTACTCACATCCTTGTCTCCACATTAACATCTAGTCAAGTTATCTATTTTAGGTTCGTGGTCATTATCCTAGTCAATTATAATTTATGATCTATTCAAGAGAAGTCCCATGTCTCATACCCATCATGGCCTTGTGATCACTTTTGTCTCAATTCCAAGTTTTTATCATTTATCAATGGTTGTTGTACCTCATGTTGGTTTACAAGGAATCACCATTGCCATTTCTCCAACAAAATTATGCCTATCAACCATAACACATTTTATATGGGGGGTTGATTTAGAGTCCCAATACCTTGGTTACCATCTCCAACATTGGTGGCTTACCTTGTACACAATAGTGGATTTCCATCATTGATTTTTCACTACATGGTTCCTTTCAGTGTTCAAATTCAACACATGCATTCACATTGTGTTAGTTTGTAATAATACCTTAGTACCCATCATCATTATTTTTGGGATACCTCATATTTTGTAGTGATTTTAATCATCAATTACTAACTAGATGGTTTCTCTCATGCTTGACCAAAACTCATTATCACATTGTGGAGATTTGTACTATGATAGTGGGAGTGTTATATATCTAGATGAATACCAAGGTTATGTATGGATTTTATTCATCATTTGTCGTGAGCCTCTAATTTGAGCTTACATATAGTTAGCTCTCGACATATTTCAAGCCCTATTCTAGTGGAACTCATTTCCTACAATTTTTTGCCCTCACCAGGCAACATTGTTCCATTACATGTTTTAGATGGAAGTAACATTTATTTTCAAACGTATTGTATGACTTGACTTCATATGTACCATCATATAGAGCCATAGTTTCATATTTTACTTGACTTAAATATTTCAAGAGCATGGGTATGCCCATCTCTTTTGTAAAGAGATTATATATATGTATTACACCACAATTTTTTGTCTTTCATGGGGCCTCTCTCTCTCTTTTTCAATGTTCCTTCCTTCAGTTCAAACACACTCTATCCCCCAATATTTATTATAGATACATGTGATGTATTTTGGTTATATGATGCTCCCCTAACCTAACACATCAAGGGGCATATGTTGTCACCATCAATTTCATCCAAATGTAGCACTTAAAGTAATTTTCGTTGAAAACATTATCATTCCACATTAACCATGTCTAATGCACCCAAAACATGAATATTCATGGTGGGAAGAAGTCAGTATTTTAGTTCATCAAATGGAGAATTGCATGGCCTCCCAGTCCATCAGTCATGCAACTATGTGAGAAATCTTTTGATACATGTGAAGTTTTTATTACACCAAGAACACCTTAATTTCCACAACCCATTGAATGCCAAGGTCACTTCATGTAGATTTTTTTTTTAGGAAAACACCCATACATCTCGATTTTCTCCACCCAAGGAAGGAGTACAAACCCATACCAAGTATAAATGCAGTCACATAGGTGAGGGATGGGCCAAGATTTGGAAAGTACCTCAATTTCCCTCCATTTCATGCCCATGAAAGTATATAAATTGATCCTTAGTCCTCCATTTTCTAGAATCTTTGTTGTGTTAAGGTTATGATGCCAATATTATGACAAAGGTTGAAAATCGCCTTTCTTCCATTCACCTTTCTTGAGTTTTCTTATCCTCATGATGCCCAAATTTCTCCTCCAAAGTGTCATTACATAAGGCAAAATCTCTTGGTTTGTTGCCACATCAAAGAGATCCTATTGGAGGATGAAAATAACCCTTCCATGAATAAAGCTTGGAGACCACTTATGCAAAGCTCCCATCAAGTGATATAAATATCCTTTTATTTTCTTTCAATTGGATACTAAAAAATTCTCTTCTTTTCCCAAAAAAGTTGTTTATTAATTTTGAATTTATGTTTTCTAATAGTGTTTTAAAAAATAATGTATTTTTTAAACCCAAGATTTGGCATTTTTAACTTTATTAAAAATGTTGTCTCTTTTTTTGATTTATAATTTTAATCTAATTATATATTCTTTTAATTATTTTAATATGCCATACATTTCCCCCCATTTGGGTGCCAACTAGAGACCACATGCTCTCTATATAATAAATATTGATGGCATTGAAATTTCATCGGGCTATCTCTCGACCAACTCTAATCATCAACACAAAGGCTATGGATCAAACTTTCATCAGGCATGCAATTAATAGAAATGATTTCAAAATAGGAATATATCATTGAATTGAAATCCTCAACTGGGATAGTTGAAGGATCAGATCTTGTCACTGAGAG
>SNQJ01S0058242.1:14903-33945 GCA_010110895.2 Picea sitchensis
CCATACCTACTAATATTTTATCTGCATATCGTCCAACTATTTGACATCAATTATTATATACTGTTTACTAGTCCTCCAACGATTCTTATGAAATTCATTACGCCATCTCTTCTAAGATTTGATCTTCATTCACTAATTCTCCTGATCTTTAATATCTTCATATCGTCCAACTGTTTGACATCAGTTATTATATACTATTGACTAGTCCTCCAATGATTCTTTTGAAATTCATTGCGCCATCTCTTCTGAGATTTGATCTTCATTCGCTAACCCTCCTGAGATTTTATCTCAACTTATCATCACATCAATGACACTATGTCCAACAATCTCCCCCTTTGTCATTGATGGCAACACACCAATTTCATACACAATCTCCCCCTGTGGTGATGCTTCTGTCCTCTGAAGTTACTCTCCCCCTTTGACATCAATGGAAAAGGGTTTCTTCTCCTATGATCTATCTGTCTAAATACTTCTGATCAGAGTCTTTGACCATTGGTAACTCCTCTTGCAATCACACTTTTCCTATCATAATTGAATGACTCCTTCTAACATTGATTGTTGTCTCCCCCTGAATAGGTGCCAACTGATGCATTAATTTCTTGAGAGATTTAGGTTGGAATAAGGATTACTCCCAATTTTTTCCTGAGATATTCAAATACATCTCTGCTTAAGGGTTTTGTGAAAATATTTGCCACCTATTCTTGTGTTGGAACATATTCCAATTTAATGTTATTATTTTCAACCCGATCTCTTAGATAGTGGTATTTTATTGGAATGTGTTTTGATTTTGAGTGCTAAACAAGGTTCTTGGAGAGACTTATCGCGCTTGTATTATCACAGTGGATAGTAGTGGGTTCTTCAAATACTATTTTGATGTCTTGTAAGGTTTGTTTCATCCATTCCACTTGTGTGCAACATTCTTCTGCTACAATATACTCTGCTTCAGTGCTAGATAATGAAATTCAGGTCTGTTTCTTGCTTATCCAAGCTACCAGTGATTCTCCCAAAAATAATGCTTCTCCACTTGTACTTTTTCTGTCATCTAAACTTCCTGCCCAATCAACATCTGAATAGGATTTTAAAGTGAATGAATCCTTGCTAGGATACCACAAACCAAGATCTATGGTTCCTTTCAAATACCTACAGATTCTTTTTACAACTTGAACATGGATCTCCTTTAGTGCTGCTTGGAATCTAGCGACCATCCCAAAAGATTGCTTGACATCAGGTTTGAAAGCTATTACATAGAGTAAAATCCCAATCATTGATCTGTAGTGTTTTGGATCTACAACTTTGGACTCATCATCCTTGCTTAGTTTGCATCCAACTGTCATAGGTGTACTAACATGTTTGCAATCCTCTAACTAGAATCTCTTAAGCATATATTTAACATACTTAGACTGATGGATAAAGACTCCTCTTTTGGACTGTATTATTTGTAATCCAAGAAAGAAATTCAGTTCACCAAGCAAAGACATTTCAAATTCTTGCTACATCATTCTAGCAAAGTTCTTACTCATTTTTTCATCATCATTGCCAAATATAATATCATCAACATATACTTCTACAATAATCATGTTATTACCATCAATTTTACAGTAAATATTGATGTTCGTAGATCCCATTTTGAGGCCTTGTTTTTGTAAGTAAGAATCTAGCCTTGCATACCATGCTCTGGGTGCTTGTTTTAGTCCATAGAGTTCTTTATTTAATTTACAAATATAGTCTCCTTTGTTAGTTAATTTGAATCCTTTTGGTTGCTCAATACAAACTTCCTCTTCTAAGTTTCCGTTGAGAAATGTTGACTTGACATCCATTTGGTACAATTTAAATTTTCTGTAGCTAGAGAAAGCTAGGAACATCCTAATTGCCTCCAATCTGGCCACAGGTGCAAAGGTTTCTTCATAGTCTACTCCTTCAACCTGAGCATACCCTTTATAGACCAATCTGGATTTGTTTATGATTACTTTCCCATTCTCATTCATTTTGTTTTTATACACCCATTTAGTTCCAATGACATTTTTGTTTTTTGGTCTTGGAACTAGTTCCCAAGTTTGAGTTTTTTCAATTTGGTCCAATTCTTCATTCATAGCTTTAACCCAATTCTCATCTTTACATGCATCTTTGATTGATTTGGGCTCAATATGTGACAACAATGCTATTTCTGTTTGATACAATAGTTGTCTTCTTGTGTGTACTCCATCATTCATATCTCCAATAATCAGTTCTCCATGATGATTCTTTTGAGTCATTCTTGAGGGTGTCTTTGTGTCTCTTCTTGGGAATTCCTCTCTTATCTATTCTTGAATATATTCTTCGTATTCACTCATATGCATATCATCATCTTCCCTTTCTTTATTCTCTTCTACTTCTTCTTCTTGTGTGCCAATTGTCTCATCATCATCTTCATCTTTACTTTCAAGTATAGTCTCTTGATTTTCAATTCTTAATGTTTTTAGGTCATCCACCTTGACATCTGCACTCTCAAAAATATTATGTGATTTAATATTGTAGCATCTGTATGCTTTCTTTTTAGAATCATATCCAAGAAAAATACCTTCATCATATCTGGCATCAAATTTTCCAAGATTCTCATCAAGTCTTTTGATGTAGCATTTACTTCCAAAGACCTTGAAGTATTTGACCGATGGAGCTCTTCCAAACCATAGTTCATAAGGATTCTTATCACTATTAACCCTGAGTTGACCTCTGTTCTATATGTATACTGTTGTACTTACAACTTCCCTCCAATATCCATCAGACAATTTTGCTTCATTGAGCATAGTCCTTCCAACCTCCTAAACTGTTCTATTCTTTCTCTTAGCAATCCTGTTTTGCTGAGGTGTTCTGGAAGTAGAGAATTGTATTTTTATTCCATAGGTTTCATAGAAGAGATCAAACTCTTTTGAGGTGAACTCACCACCATTGTCTGATCTAAGACATTTGATTTGTTTTCCTTTTCATGTTCAACAGGGGTTTTAAAGGCTTTGAATTTGTTAAGTTCTTCAGATTTTTATTTAAGAAAACATATCCAACCCATTCTAGAAAAATCATCAATGAACAACATAAAGTAGGACTCTCCTTGAAAAATCTTGGTCCTAGTAGGTCCATAAAGGTCAGTGTGAACAAGCTCTAAAGGTTTTGAGATTGCGTATTCTTTTTCCTTGAACCGTATTCTAGTTTGCTTCCCTAGTTGACAATGTTTACACATAACATTTGAGGGTTTTATGATCTTTGGCAAGTTTCTTACATCACCAAGGTTGTCGACTTTCACTATATTGTCAAAGTTAATATGCCCCAACCTTCTATGCCATAGCCAACTTTCATCTACTGAATTTATATGACACTCCTCATTCAATTTTGCATCTAGTATATATACATTTTCAGGAGTTCTAGGAGTAGTACCAACTAATTTTCCTGTGTCTTCTCTCCTAATCTCACATTTTTTTGAATCAAAGATGCAAAAGTGCCCCTGATCACAGGTTTGGTTGACACTTAATAAACTAGGCTTCATTTTTTCGACAAGTAGCACATTTTTGGCTTTGTCTTTTCCCAAGCTCACAGTTCCTTTCCCAAGCTCACAGTTCCTTTCCCAAGTATGTTACCTGAAGCATTATCACCAAATATAACATTACCATTTTGTTTCTTTAAGTCTAAAAACTTGTCCTTGTTACCTGTCATATGTTTTGATCACCCACTATAAACATACCAAAGATCCTTTTTATCTTGAGATTTTAGGGCAATAAGACATTCCCTTTTTGATGTTTTTTCTCTCCAAAGTTTCTTTTGCTCTCTAATGAACGTTGGTTGTTCTGAGAATTCCATTAATTTGCAATTACTGGCCTTATGTCCATAGTTATGGCATCTGAAGCATTCTAGGTCCACTTCTTGTAGAGGTGCAAAGGACTTATAGTTTCTACTTTTGACTTGATTTACTGTTTGGTTATCTTTATGGTTATAGTTCTTAACCCTCAAATTTTTCCTTCCATATGCTCTACAATTCATAGCTTTGTGTCTGAAATTAGAGCACGCAAAGCAATAAACAAAGAAAATGAGAGGATACCTATTTTGATATAACTTCTTTGGTATTGTCTTATCTTCCTTCTTGATGGGTGGAAGTGGTCCTCTAGAGCTCTGAACATTTCTTGTCTTCTCTTCATTTTTCTTCTTGAATGTACTGAGGGGAGTTTCTGCATAAGATTTTGAATTAACTTGGATTTTTTCTTGAGAATAGCATATTCCATTTTTATTACCCGAATCCCTTTGTTTGGTAACAATCTTATCTAATATTTTAGAACTATTTTCATATTTTGTTTGAATGAGGTTTGCATCCAGTTCTTTTCTCAGGTGAACTATTTCTGCCTCTATTCTTTCATAGGTTGTTTGTTTTTCTTTAAGAGACTTTTCCAGACTTTCTTCGATCCTATTTGCTTCTAGGATTTGGTTTTTCAGGTTGCTCATGAGTTTCTCCATCTCCTTTTATTTATGTTCATGTTTTTCTTTTTGTTCAACTACAAAACTTTTCAGTTGTCTATATCTGATTTTGTGTTTTCTTAACTCATCCAAGGCATTGAGAAGTTCTTCTTCCATATTAAATTCTTCTTCATCTTCTGATTCTTTCTCATGTTTAATTTCTTTTGTATTTTTAGACTCTTCAATACCTAGAAAAAGGACTTCATCATCAGATTCATCACTGTCACTGGACTTTGATGAAATGTTGTTTTCTTATTTTGAGTAGAAATTCTTTTTTCTTTTGTAATTTTTTTTTATTATAGTTGGGTTTTTCCTTCTTCTTGTATTGTGTAGTTTTATTTTCTTCATCTTTAGGGTCCTCCTTGGGATAGGGACACTTGGCTGCAAAATGGCCAACCTTTCCATAGTTAGAACATTTGAAAGGAAACTTTCCCTTGTACTTCCCTGCTCCCTTCTGAAGTTTTCTAATAAAATTAGCTTCTTCCACATCAGATTCTTCATGATGGCTGGATTGAGGTTTTTGCTTTTGCTTTATCTTTGTCTTATATGCCTTGAAAACTATTTCATTTTTTTGTTGATTTATCATTCCCTATTCTCATTTCATATGTTGTAAAAATTCCATGGATTTGATCAACTATGACTATGCTTAGATTAGATATATCTTCATTTGAAGAAATCTTTGCATCATATCTCATAGGTGTATTTTTTGCTCAACAGGTTTATCTATAATTTCTTCTCCTACTACTCTAATTGAGTTAACCACTTCATCTACCCTATGAAAGTACTCAGCAAAATTTTCTTCTTCTTTCATTTTCATATTTTCAAACTGAGTTCTATAGGTCTGTAGTTTGGCTTCCTTGACTTTGTCATCTCCTTCATATACAACTTCCAACTTGTCTCATATTTATTTGGCCGATTTGCAATGCATAACCTTCACACATATAGAATTAGTCAACCCTCCTAGAATTCCATTAACTTCTCTTGAGTTGTCATTACATATTTTCTTTCCTGCAACGTCTTTGGGTGGAGAACTTGGTGCTTTGTAACCATCTACGACAGATTGCCAGATATCAAAACCAAGAGCCAACATGAATTTTTTCATTCTTATTTTCCACAGAGCATAGCCTCCTCCATTGAACAATGGTGCTTTGTTGTTAGACATTCCCTCTTGTTGATCCATCTTCAGGATCTACCTTCAAGTTTTTTAGACTGTGCTGAAGGAACCCCCTCTGATACCAATTGAAGGATCAGATCTTGTTACTGAGAGGGGGGGGGGTGAATCACTGACACAATTATTATATCAATTTTTATTTTATCAATGCAAACAAAATTTTGACACAATATTTTATCGTGGAACCCAAATGGAAAAAACCACAAACTCTTTTCTATTAACTGCAAAATTATATTTTACATGTTACATAGAAGGAAGATATTCTTCCTCTTCGATCAACACCAACTGATCAAGAGGCACCCACACACTCTTTTCACTAGCACCAACTGGTAGGAGGCTATGACCCCCTGTTTAGTAAGCCAAAACTGATAAGGAAGCACCAATTCCCTCTACAGACACCAACCTGCCCTTGCACCACCCACCCACTCTTAATGCATAAGTATTTTTAGCTTTCCTTCCTGGAATCTGCTTCATATTTTGATCTTCTGATCTGGACTGCAGAGAGACTTTATTCTCACCACACTTCCTCGGTTATATAATCTTTAGAACGGTGTGAGTTATAATGCACTGTGTCATTTCATTTGGACCATCGCACCTCTTCGATTAACTTAACCATAATCACTGTTTTATCATTTTTACCGTGAAGGCTTTTCATAAATTGATCACAGTTATGGATCAATTTCATCCTTTTAACTCGATCCCGAATCTTTGAAATTTATTTACAGAAACCGAGTTCTCCAGAGGTGCTTCCTTCAAACCATTTTATATGACTGATAACGCAAAACCACAGGCTTATCAGCTTAAGCAATGTATTACTTTTTGCCTCTATACATCTTTGTACATGTTCTCACCCTGTTCATGTTCTGCTTGCCTTTCTTACAGTTCAATTAATTTCTACAGAGCCAAACAACACCTCACACCGTCACAACATTTTTCTTTTATGTATTCCCCCTGTTCGGTTGCACCTTGAATCTCCAAAAAAAATGCCCATGAAACCGAATCGCCAATCCAAGAACAATAATTTAGTTCCTCTAACTGAATTGTAAATGATCAATAAATCACGAAGTGAAACATTAACACTTTGATCAGATTGCCGATTTAATCAACACCATTGGATTAAATATGTAGAGGTGCTAAGTTCCTCTACACATGACCACTGTATGTGACCATACACCAAACAAAAAGTTGTTTCATGATTTCTCTTTTTAGGTGATTGACTGTGAGTCACCTCGATTTTCCCAACTCGCAAAACTCCGAGGTGGAGCCTAGAAATGCTATTCTGCTGATGTGACCACTAGCTATGACTTGGGGCCAAGCACTTTGGGACTTTGTGTTTCATGATTTCGTGAACTTAGTTTGCAGTGTCACATCAACGGTCCAGACTCTCCCTTTGATTGATGACTGCGATCAAATCGTGATTTCGCGTGCCGAGAATTTGGATGTGAGTCAACCCTGACTCTCCCGAAATGTAACTTAGATCAACAACCTAAGATCTGTCTGTGATTAAACGGTCCATATTTCATCGGGACTTCACTTTTCATAATGTTAGAGGTTGGAGCACCTCCTTTCTTCGATTTCTGATTTTCCGATATCTGCTTACGTCAGATCGATGGTCCATGACCCTCCACGATCCAACATTCCATATTTCATCAGGACTTCTCATTTCACGATGTCGAAGGTTAGAGCACCTCCTTTCTTCAATTCCCGATTTCCCGATATCTGCTTACATTAGATCGACGATCCATGACCCTCCACGATCCAACGGTCCAGATTTCATCGAGACTTTGCATTTCGCGATGTCATATTTGCTTACCCTATCCTTCCACTTTAGTATATGTTTGATTTTATGAGATCCGACGATCTAGACCGATTGCGGGATTGTAACTAGCGAGTAGTTTAATTCTTCTTTCACTCTCTAGAATTCATCCCTGCCGTTGATCTGGCGATTGCGCATCAATGGTCTTGATTTGATTTGAGTTTCATCGTGCCATACCTACTAAGCTTTGATATTCATTCGTTAACTCTCCTGATATTTAATCTCTTCATATCGTCCAACTGTTTGACATCAATCATTATATACTGTTGACTGGTCCTCCAACGATTCTTCTGAAATTCAATGCACCATCTCTTCTGAGCTTTGATATTCATTCGCTAACTATCTTGAGATTTAATCTCTGCATATCGTCCAACTTTTTGAAATCATTCATTATATACTGTTGACTAGTCCTCCAATCATTCTTCTGAAATCCATTGCGCCATCTCTTTTGAGCTTTGATATTCATTCGCTAACCCTCCTGAGCTTTTATCTCAACTTATCATCACACCAATGATATCGATTGTTGACATCAATGAAAATACATCAATGACACTATGTCCAAAAATAGTACTAGCTTACATCCAACAATGGTGACTTTCCTCAATCGGAAAGGCCAACTACAACTCACTAGGCATCCTCAACATTCAATTAAGTTTATTGATGAAGGTACGAATTCTAGTTGTTTTCCCTCTGTCGAAATTCGATCTCTAGGATTATATTTTTGTTCGAGCTCTTCAACTGCCCATTTACAAATGCCTATTGGAGATGGAGGAAGAAGATAAGCAATCCAAGAAATATTCCCTAGAGGATTTGGAGGAAGAAGCTCCAACTTCGATCAGAGATGCCCTAGAGGAGTTGGAGGAAGAAGCTCGACAAGCCAGGCAAGATACACCGGATAGTGAAATTAACATTGAGATGTTGACATGAATTCTTGATACAGGGTCGTATAGATCAAGAGAGACAAATTATTATCGGACTATCGAGCTCTATTGGCACATAAAAACTCTTCTTGGTCGAGCCATCATAGATAAATAGGTTGTTCTTAATGCTCTGCTGATGTAGATGGAATATCTCNTTGATACAGGGTCGTATAGATCAAGAGAGACAAATTATTATCGGACTATCGAGCTCTATTGGCACATAAAAACTCTTCTTGGTCGAGCCATCATAGATAAATAGGTTGTTCTTAATGCTCTGCTGATGTAGATGGAATATCTCTAGTTGCAAATCAAGGTTCTGGATAAAAAGTTCATTATTTGGGAAGAAAACACTGGAATTTGTTTCAAAGAATCGGGTGATGAAAACCTCCAGGTGCTAGAAGTTAATGTGGTCCCTCCTCCAGAAAATAATCCATGATTAGTTTTTTTCTGTTTAAATTTTGTAGCCAGCCTTCAAGGTTCTTGGATTTTAATAGAATCACTGGGATGATCCACAATTGTCATCTTGATTGTCAACGTTTCAGATTTCTATATGGATCCAAGTCTCTTGGCTTCCTCTACTCGTAGATAAATGCAGTCTAACCACAAGATTAGCCATATTTTTGTTAACACTAGACCAATTAGTCCCGAAGATCAACAATACTATTGTCATTCGGGCCTCTTAGCAGTAAATCACTTGTAAATTTTTCCTCTGTATTTTTGTCTATATTTTCTTAATATAATTTGATAGTAAAAGCCAAATTCCATGCATCTCAAAATACAATTTAAAGTATTGTTTCAAACACTTTTGTACTTTATTTCAATAGATAGCAAATAGTTGTACCCAAATGTTTAAAAATAGAATCACCCCCTTCCCATTCTCTCCTCATCCCTCCCTCCCTTCCATTTCCCTCAAATCCCACCTCCCATCCCTCCCTCCCTTCCTCTTCCCTCAAAGCCCACCTCCCATCCTTTCCCTTCCCTTCCTCCTCCTCCTCCCCCTCTCTTCCTCCACGTCCTTCACTACCTATCCCTCCTCCCTTACAAATCCACCACTCATGGGGAGGGAAAGAGGAGGGAGGGATGGAGGAATGGACAAGGGGGTGATTTTGGGAATCGCCCCCCTTCTCAATGTATTTTTTTTTTCAAAAACATTTTGTGTATTTTTTTTATTCGTTTTGAATGTTTTTTAATGGTTTTGGAATAAGCAGAATGACCCCCTCCCGAGTGTGTATTTTTTCTCATTTTTTTTATATTGTCTTTCTGTTTTTTTAATTTTGAGGGGTGGGGGTTATATTGTTTTCTAAAGTTTTATTAGTGTTTTTTAATTTATTTTTTCAATTTTTGTTCTTATGGATTTTTTTTCAATTGTTATTATTATTATTATTTTAAAGAACGAAGAAAGAGTAGTAGCAATGGATATAGTTGATTCTCAAAATTTGCCTCCTACTTGAAATCTTTATTTTTTCTTTTTAAATTGTGTGTGTGTGTGTTTAAATTTAAATAAACATTAAAATTTATGGATGGAGTCCCTTTTATGAGTCTAAACCATAACCATAAATGTATCTTTATTTTATTTTAATTTTTTATTTTAATCTGCTTGAAGTGATAAATTAAACCTCATGGAGAGGACATTTTAAGGATAATTTTATGGTTTTGATTGCAACAGTTCTACATTTTTAGGTCATGGTTTCAAAAATGCTGCAATTTCAAGCACCCCCCCATCCATACAAAAAAGATGCAATTTTCAACACCACTTTTTAATTTGCGGGCTGATTTTTAATATTTGGATTGCAACAATACTAGTTGTTAAGGCCACAGTTTCAAAAGTGTTGCAATTTTAAGCTCGAAGCAAGAAAAAAGTACTACTTGTAGCACTAATTTTTTATTCAATGATTGATTTTAAGTTTTTTGTTGCAACAATGCTAGTTGTTAAGGCTATGATTTCAAGAATGTTGCAATTTCAAAAACAAAAGGAGGGTGCATGCTACCAGTAGCACCAATTTTCAATTCAAGGGTTGATTTTAAGGTTTTTGTCAGTAACAACATTGTTTTTTAAGGCCATGATTGCAAAATTTTGTAGTTTTAACTTTGAAGAAAAAAATGGTGCTACTAGTGGCACCACTTCTCAATTGGGGGTTGATTTTGATTAATTTTACTCAAAAATATGGGTTTTATGGTTAGAGTTCTCATTTTGAGGTCACAATTATTGTCAAGTCGACAATTGTGTTCCATTTGTCTTTGCAAGTTGGTTGGAAAATTGTCCAAACTGATATTGGAGCCCACAATTGTTTTCTATAACTAACAAAGTTTCATCTGACACTGTGAGAACCTAGAGTTCCATGGTATCTCCCCACACTTTGATATTCACTACCATATTTTATAGAGAGAGTACAAAACTTAAGCAATGGTTCTTGACTACATTCCTTCATATTTTCAAGGTGTTGATATTTTGACAAAGCCATTGGTTAATGGGACATTTGAGATGCTAAGGGAGAAGCTTGGTGTGATGGAGAACACTTTCCTCGCATAGAGAGAGTGTTAGTTTATTTATTGCTTGGAGAGTGTTTGACTCTTGTTATGAGTGAGGCACACTAATGAGAAAGAGTTGCATGAGAGCAATTTGACTCATTGCCCCTTTTTAATCTATTTTGGTACAATACTTACATTGGACTAAAAGGGAACACTACTTAATTTGTTGCATAAAAATATGTGGTGCGAGCAACTTAACATCCCTAGGCATGCACCTAACCATGTTTGGCACATGTCTAATGCACTACAAGTTAGTTACTTGGAGAAACATGTTGGCAAGAGTTGTGATATAACTACTTACCTTAGCACATGTGAGTCACTCTAGTTGGAGAAGATTCTCTTGGAAGGTGCATGAGTAGGTTAAGGTGTACTTTAAAGTGTCAAGGTTTGGTTGAGTGCTCACTTCTAGAGGGTTCTTTTTTAACTTCCCACTTTTTTATTCTATAAATATTATGAGGTGCACATCACTTCATTTTATCGTTTTTGTTTATGAGAGCTTGTCCAAAATCGATTTGTTGTTATGAAATATTATTTTCTAAGCAATACAAATTTATGTAATTGTCAATGTAAATGAGTGTGCAGATATGATTTTCCAGATCTAATATATATTTTGATTATTGTTGATTTAGAAATTCATATCTTAGTTGTGTTTATTGTTGATTTGATTGATTGTGTTAATGTAATAAATTGTTGATTTGATTGATTGTGTTAATGTAATAAACAATCGTGTTGGTGTTGAACTGATTTAGCATGCTTATATAGTTTTCAACTCTGATGTGTATTTAATTTTGTGTTGGTGCTAGGCTAATTGAATTTCCAAATTTGATTTCCAAACTTCATATTTTTAGATTCATTCTATAGTCCTGCTAGAATATTTTGATGTGCTTGTTTAACCATGTATTAATATCACAATATTTTCATCCAACCATAGGCATGTAGCCACCCCAAGCACCTTAACCCCTGCTCTAGATAGAATGATTTTGAAAGCAACAATAGAACCAATAGATATAAAGTCCCTAGTCACAATAGCTATGGTGGAGATGGAACCAGAAAACACTATCCAATTGCAACAACATCACAAGACAAGAGGAGTTCACATTATCTAAGGGTAGGGCACACGAGAGAGTCTCCACAACCATAGAAAGAGAACAATACTCAATTGCAGCTAGCCAGTTGCAATTCTTCCCAACATTACCACCAATAATACCACCAAGACTATCACCAAGAATACTAGAAGGTAGGGCGCATATCTTAGTCTAGATAGTATGCTAGAGAGAGAGACCAACAATCACACCAACAGATACTCCTTCCATTCTTGTAGCTGCAACACCAAACTTGCGCCATGCTTAAGAGAGAGAGTGAAGCGTGTGTACAATGAGCTAGAGCACCTCCTCATTTATAGTGCAATTTTGTCACCCTATCCGGGCCAAATTGTCTCTATGGAAGATACTCAAGGCATTTAGATTATTTATTCCCATCAGCTCCACTCTCTAGGGTTCTTTTACACATCCATGAAGCCTTTCGCTTCTTCCTGGAATATTCTATCTTCTATTCCAAAAGGTTACACATGGAGGTTAATACCTCTAAACTACCATAATATCAACACCCTCCCAGCTGTATGTGTTAACTTTAATATGTCTCTAAACATTAATCCATCCATTTCCCACATGGTGTTGAAAGGGATCACATGGGCTCATGCACCATTCCTACATGTAGTAATTTCCTTCATCAACCACACTGTGTTATCTCATGATCACGCAGTTCAAGTCACAGGCATCATCATCACTATCCATCTAGTCGGAAATCACCTCCAACACTACTACTAAGTAAAATAGCCTAGGGAACACCTTCAACACTACTAGTAATCTCCATGGAAATCAAGTAGTAGCACATTGCTACTACAATTCCATCCAATAGATCATAGTAGTGTCAATCCATAGTAGTACACAATTGTTATCCAAGCAGTACACAACCACCATAGTAGCACACAACTACTATCTAGTGTATACAATCACTACCTGAACACATCCACCACACACAGTACAACTATTGTCCGTGAGACCCACAATCTCCACTCCAATCAACTAATAGCTACAAAAGCTATCACCATGCAATACAATAGTCTCTTGGCATCAAATCATATCATCATCTCTGTGATCATCTCTCGAGGCCATACTCCATCCAAGAGTAATCGAATGATAAGAATAAGTCATGTGATGGACTTAGTTCACTCAATAGAGTGTCTTGCATAAGTCAATTTCACTCAAAAGAGTGATATAGGGACAATTCTTCCTATCTTGTTCACTGCCTATGACATAGGAAGAATGATTTTCCCAACATATGCTAAAAAATCCACGCTTTTATGGGATATAAGGACCATTCTTCTAATCCGAACATATCCTAGAATAATGACTATCCTCCCAAATGTTTAAATCCATGACATGGGCTACAGATCATTATTATATCCATACATCCTAGAAGAATGACTATATTGGACCATTTTCCCCCCTTTAGCCACTACTATGAACTCGTGGAAACTTTTTCCTCTACCAACCTCCCCACTTTGGTCACTACTGTAAACTCAGGGAGACGAACCATTCTACATGACTCAGCAAAGCCTCAGAGAATAGTTTTCCTGACCATTCTACCCTCGTCCGAAATTCCCTCAGAGAATAGTTGTCCACATCATCAATATGTCAACTTGGACCATTCTCCATAGGGAAAATGTCAGTCCATCAACAATTTTTTCCTCCTGGACCATTCCCCACCTAGAGAATGTATGTCCACCAACACACTAACTATCCATGATGCCATTTATCAACACTCCCTCCTAACCAATTAATTCACCACCTCCCTTTCAACCAAGGAAGTTATCTCCACATGAAGTCCCATCTTGTCCCTCAAGTAGCGCAATGGTTCCGGATAGAGGCTTCACAAATATCATCCGCTTCATCGATGGAGATGCATCGAGAATCACTTCTCCCACTGGATTTTATCAAGCATGAAATAATACTTGATCTCAATGTACCTTGATATGTCATGGAACACAAGGTTCTCCTTCAAGTTTCACACAACTCGACATAATATAACAAAGTCATATCCAAAGCTTGATCAAATAGTACAAAAATCAGCTTATGGAGCCATTAATTCTGTATAAGCATCACAAGTTGTAATATACTATGCTTTTGCAGTGCTTAGTGAAACAAACTTTGTTTCCTACTATCCCATTATATCATAGTAGAGCCCAAACTGAAGCATATACCCAAAGCACTCTTTCTGTCATCTTCACTCTCTACCCAATCTTAATCAGTGAATCCATCCAATTGTATCACACTGTTTGAGGCATATATCAAAACATAATTTAGCATCCCACAAAGATATCTCAAACTGTGCTTTGTGTAGTTATCCAATGCTTCATGTCTAGGTTCCACCTGAACTAGCTCAACATGTTCAATAACAAAGAAAATGTTTGGCCATGTATTATCAATGAGCCAATCAACTCACGCAGATATAGGGATGAGTCTATTGGATCATAAACTGGGGCCTCAGCCTTCTTCAACTGGCTACCATGGTAGTTTATGATGGATTGTAAATCCATCATCCCATACTTTTCAAGGATATTTACAACATACTTCCCTACATGTGAATATTTCACCACACTTCGCCATATTTCTAGTCCTAAATACACAGCATGAGACCAAGATCCTATATCAATTTAGAGTTAACTCCTCTTACACCTAATAATGAGAGGATCTCACATGTCGTAAAACCGGTAAATCATCAACATATAGAAAGATCACAAGTGTATCATTCACAACCTTGTAATAAGGATATGGATCAACATAGATCTTGGAGAATCCAAGTCTCATAAGCAACTGCCAATTTGTGCATGTTAAGTACCTATACTATATCTGAAAATATACTTCAATAAGACCAATAATAAACCATAAAATAGTCACCATATAACATGAACACAAGAAGGTAGAGAAAACCCTTGAGGTAGGGTAACACCATATATTATTCCTAGGGAATGAATGTGACTCTCAAGAAACACTTGTTGTTACAATGACAATATTCTTCTACCATGTTTCATTACATTTCTTACACTTGTTTATATAGCTCTCTATCTCCTAGGAACCTTCTAGAGAGTTTCTCACATTTATTATATTTAACTACTTTGAGTGGAGTTCTTATTTAATACCATGGTGGATCTAGTCAACCTTACATTGAATGACTACACATTTCATATTAAATGACTTCCACTCACAACACATACATATTCCCATTGGTACCTCCCTAGGTATACTAAGCATTCCATCCCAGAATAATTGTTATTTTTTTGAAGCTGACAACGAGACTGCAGAGTTCATAAATTTTCATAGGGTGCTCAGATGGCTATTTCTTCTCAAATCCTCAAAGAAATTATACAGATTACTGAAGCATTCAAAGCCCAATTGTTTGACACATTGGATGATAGATTGGATGACTTTATAGATGGCCTCATAGACGGCCTCAATGATAGTTTGTAGTATTCAAGATTCATTGGATAGCATGCAAGAGAGATTTCTTATGGTGGACCTCAGGGATGAATATAATCAATAAATATATGCTTGGTATGATTTTGAGGTCGATTGCGATGATTGGTATATGGATAGTTGTCATTTTTGGGATGACAACCGCTTCCATATTTTATTTGATGACTCTACTCCACCTTCTGTAGAGAACATCAATGTCCCACATCAGGAGCTAGTTATGATTACCAACATCCATCCTGCATATTATACCATGGTATTGTTCCTTCCAAATTCATCTTTGACCCTTTTCCACTATGTGGATGGATATTCTTATTTGGATCCACATGATAGGTGTTAGTATTGGGAGCATCATTTTCAGTTGGTTATTGGGTGCCGATATATTCTATGTGGAGTTCACATGAGCACTTGGAAATGGGACCCTAGTTTACAATGGTGGTTGGACTACTTCAACATGGTGGCTTTGATTTCTCAATGGGACCCTGGTTCTCTAGTCTACTTCAACACTATGGTCCACACTTATCCATGGGACCCTGGTATATGGTTGTACATCAAGTGTTGAAGACAACGCTTTCATAAGGGGGGTGGAATGTAAGGTATCTAGAGAGGTAGTGGGGAGGGGGCAAAGGGCCCGTAGTGATAATAGTGGAGGCCATTCAATGTAAGGTGGACTAGGTCCACTATATTATTAAATAAGGCCCACTATGGTAGTTAGATATAATAAATGGGTAGTTAGATATAATAAATGTAATATGACTTCTTAGAAGGTTCTACTTTTAGAAGATTCCTCCTCTAGAATGTTCTTAGGTGATGGTAGCACTATATAAAGGGGTTCAAACAATGTTAAGGGGACATGAAGAGAAGTATTGTATTTGGAGCGGTAGGTCAATAGGAGGAATTCCCCTCAAAGAGGCAAGTGAACATGAGAGGATCCCTTCCATAATAGGATCCATTGTATGGTGTTGCCCTACCTCAAGGGTTTTCTATAATAAAAGTGTGGTTCTTATATATTGTTCTCTGAATCTTTGTGGTGTTTCTTTATGAAAGTATTTGGTTGGAATGTAGTATACCTAGGGAGGTAATATGGGGTACCTAGGGAGGTACCCAATGGGAATGTGCTTATGTATTATTAGTGGAAGTCATTTAATATATGATAATGTGGTCATTCAATGTAAGGTGGAATAGGTCCACTATATTAATAAAGGACCACTAAGGTAGTTAGATGTAATAAATGTGAGAAGACTCTCTAGAAGGTTCCTAGGAGAGAAAGAGAGATATATTAAGAAGTGTAAGAAATGTAATGAAATAGAGTGAAGAATATTGTGATTATACAAGCAATGATTGCTTGAGGAGTTTTATCCTTCCATAAGGATTAATATATGGTTTTACCCTACCTCAAGGGTTTTGTCTACATCTTGTGTTCATGTTATGGTGAATGGTTTATGGTTTCTTCTTGGTCTTATTGAGTATATTTTCAGATATGGTATAGGTACTTAACAGTTCATACCAAGATCTTGGAACTTGCTTGAGTCCATACAAATCCTTCTTCATACTATTATAATTTTAGAAGTTACAGTTATATTCTTTAACATTCATTAACAATTGCATGTAATAGGATCATTGAAAGATAAACAATCACAAAATACAAGATATATCCTGGGAAACCCTCGTGGGGGAGAAAACTCAACAACCAATTCTTCAATATAGATTCCTTCAACTAGTACAACGTCACATTATATCTCTCCACAAATAGACCAAGACCAAGATACCAAAGACCAAGAAACCAAGAGCTCTTGCGCTAGACCTCCTTTGTTATGCTCCAAGTACACAAGAGAAGGTGATATGTGTGTGTATGAAAATGAGAGGAACTTGACCTCTATTTATACACATAACTTGACTCCCGAAAAGACATAATCCTAAGAGAGGTCGTTTTGACTTTTACAATAAGGATAACAATAAAATAATAATTTCTTTTGAGCTGATTTATACAATAATATTACAATAACCTTCTCGAGGTTTGACTAATAAAGATACAAAATAATATCTTTCATAGTTACATCAAAATATCAACACTCCCTCTTAACTAGGAATGTATTCTTTGTTACCACATGAGCTCATGGCCATTGACTGTTGAACATATAAATCTATACATCACCAGATATCCATAGTACAACATGAATTCAAAGCCAATGCATCCAAAGCATATGGGTAGCTCTCAAATAGATTCAACATGTCACAGTGACATCCACTACCCCGTAATGCATCCGTCCCTCATCATGTGCACCCCTATGACTTCACATACAATTCATCCAAGTCCTGTGGGTAGCTCTCAAATAGATACAACATGTCCCCAGGACATCCACTACCCCGCAATGCATTTGTACCTCGTCACTTCCTTTGAGGAGGGTCCACGCCAAGCTTGTCCTTGAAGTGCTCAAACTTCATCCTCAATAGTGGCTTGGTCAAAATGTCAACAACTTGCTCTTCAGTAGTCACATACTGGAGCCTCACTTCTCCCCTCTGCACCATATCTCTAATATAGTGATATTTGATCTCGATATGCTTTGACCTGTCATGGAACACCAGATTCTCTGACAACTTCATGCAACTCTGGTTGTCACACCAAATGCAAGTCGCCTCTAGTTTGAGACCAAATAACCCAGAAAACAACTTCCGAAGCCACACTAATTCTCTACATGCTACACATGCTACCACATATTCAACCTCGACCGTACTGAGTGCTACACATAACTACTTCATGTTGCTCCATGAAACCATACTGGAGCCTAGACTGGAGAAATATATGTTGAAGTACTCTTCCGATTAGGAATACTTCCGGTCCAATATGAATTTGAATATCCATATAACTTGAACTCATCGTCTGTCACATACCTAAGACCATAATCTAATTTACCCTTAAGGTACCTTATCACATGTTTTGTTGCGACCAAATGAACATGCCTGGGTTGCTCCATATACTGACTCAGGGTGTTCACAACAAAACATATATCTGGTCTTGTGTTCATCAAGTACATCAACTAAACCACCATTTGTGTTTATAAAGTAACATTCACAATCTCTGAAGTCGTATCCTGCAACAACTTCAGATTTCATACCATAGGTATAGCCATTTCCTTGCAATCCAACATCCTGAACCTCTTCAGGATTTCCACTACATGCTTCCCTTGATTCAGAAAGATATCATCCTATCTCTACCACACCTCGAGACCCAAAAAGTAATGCATCATCCTGATATATTTCATCTCAAACTCAGTAGCCAGTTTTATCTTACACTCCGAGATGAGTTTTTCCACACCTGTTAGAAATAGGTCATCCACATACAACAATACTATTATTGGACCATCATCCACAACCTTAAAGTAAAAATTAGGATATGCATTGCTCTTTGTAAATCCTAAGCTCGTCAAAAAACTGTCGATCCTGCCAACCATGCTTTGGGTGCCTGCTTTAATCCATATAAATCCTTCTTCAATCTGCACACACGTGTCTCCCTGTCATGTACCTTGAACCCTTGTGGTTGCTCCACATATAGTTCCTCTTTTATTTCACCATTAAAAAAGGTTGTCTTTGTTGGACAACT
>SNQJ01S0058243.1:1347-14860 GCA_010110895.2 Picea sitchensis
GATAGGCTCTGTAGTAGAAATGCATTAATTTTGATTTTCTTTTCTTGTTCTTTCATCATCCTTTCATTATCGGCCTTGCAGCTTTGCAATTCGACCATGAGACTCCTCATAGTCTCTGCTAGGTCTGGAGGAGTTCCTATTGCTCTTCTCTCATCAGACTCTTCGTTTCTGTTGTGGGATCCTTCTCCCACCTCTTGGTGAGTCACCATACTCTGCGTTTGTAAATTACCGCGGTTGATCGTCCACTTGAGTGAAAAGACAAACATTGGTTGTTAGTCAAGAGTTAAATTCATTTCTTATAAATTGCACATAATTTCATAACTTCTTTCATTTGCATACACAGTCGGGTTCTCATTTTCCAAGTTTTTAATCCTGGACAAGAGAGTTAAGTCAGGGGATTACTCCTCATAGGACTGTTTCAAACAAGGTTTATGCACGACTCATGCATGAGCCCAATTAGGCCGAGTGTTGTAACCATGCTCTGATACCACTTTGTAACGTACCCACTATCATAAATCAAAATTTTTGGGTTAATCTCTCCCAAATGAGAAATCTCCAGAGACTTGCACTAGAGAAATGCCAATCCCCAGTTCAATATCAGGGTTTCGGGTTTTGGAATTTCCGTTGTCGAGAGTCCCTGTCCTCTCGAATCCCTGATCACCGATGGGACAAATTTTCGATGCGCCCCTTTCTCACCAGCCTCTTCTAGCGTACTATTGGTCCACGTGACCTGCGCTCATATGACCATTGTCATCTACTTTTGTCGGGGTTTCTTCTATCGGGGTTTTGACACCCACAATGTTTTGGCAACTTAAATCACTGATCTTCAATTCCTAAATCGCTCCTTTTATGCCTCAGCGCCACTTGGCTAAATCTTTGGCCCACACGACCGGCTCCTATATGACCACAGCAACAACTTCTCATCGGGTTTTCGAGGTTTGTGGTACCGAGGTGCACATGTACCCGAAATTCACGATCCTCCGGTCCCCGATGTGCTTAAGCCCTATAAGCTAAGCCCTGTCCAATGTGACCACTGATTCTAGAACCATAGTCCTACCTCTTCGGGGCTACAGGGTTTCCAATGTCGTAAAACACTTACCCCTAAGTTTCCTGATCTCTCGAACACCGAATAACCTTCAAGCCGACAGTTGTCTCCCACTACGGCTCTTCCCTTAGCTTCCGCTATTTGGNTTGTTCCCCATTGATCGGGGTTTCACGGATCGCGATTTCAAAGTGAATAATTCACTTGTCACCAGGATCCCCGACATCCCGATGAACTCTAAATGCCGATAAATTGACTCCTTATCGGGATTTTCTCCGATGGTGCGGGTCTCTACCACATGTCCTCTAAAATTAATGGTCCTGATTTCCTCTGGGGCTCAGGACTTGAAAGGTCTCGAGTTCCTTGTCCTCAGGAACTCCAATATGCCGATTCCTGACTCTTCCCAGAGGTCTAACACCTGTCCACCACTGTGACCCACTGTCCAGTGACAAATCAGGAGATCGCGATTCCCGTTGCACTAGTTCATGGAACTCTCCTAGTCTCGATCCCCGATATGGGTGACACCAGTCCTCCACTAAAACCCTATTACAGTGGGGCCATCGTGTTTCAGAGTCTCACGACTTCTCTGGCACTAATTCTCTCGTCAGCAAGAACCCTGATATACCGATTCTCGATGCACGTGAGAACTTATTCCTCCACATCACCACTTTCTCGTCACTATATCGAATATCGCGATTTCTGATGCAACAATTCCTTTGTCTTTGGAAAACCCGAAATGCCGAACCCCGACATCTAGGGATCCTCTGACACATGTCCCTGCAGATGGATGGTTTAAAACTCCCATCAGGATATCGCGGATTGAGATTCCAACATGCAAGAGTTCTATGTCCTCGAAAACCCCGATTCTTCGATTCACGACTCCCTCGGATCTTCCGACACGTGTCCCTGCCGAGATCAACGGCCAGGATCCCTTCTCAGGATTTCGTGACCTACAAGGTCTCGATTCTCTTGATCTTCAAACCCTGATGACTATGATATCCCGATGACTCTTCTGGGACTCCTCGTCTACATACTAAGACTTAAACCCTACGCAACCTTCCCGAGATCTAACGACTGACGGTATTTCGCAATATTCCTCTGTGAATCCTGACCGTCGATTTCTCCTCCTATCCACGAGGACTTACCCTCCGCGTAACTTCTGCATATCCGACGGCTGTCGGGATCTCTGTTCAGATCTAACAGTCCAGATCTGTCTTCTTCTGTGCACACTCCAGAGGCTAGACTCTGAGTATCTTAACTCGATCCAACGGCTCGAATTGTCCCATCGTGTGCACCTTCCACCACTTCGTGGATGTGGGAAGGTCATTGGTTCAAATGTTCTTTTTGGTCTTGGGATCTACGATCCCGATTTCTCATTTCTCATGATGATCTAATGGTCGTGAATGGCTATGGGTCCTCCGACAATATCTCATCCATCGACTCGTTACATCTCACAATACTACTATCTCATAAACTTAAGAGGGTCGTTCTTCCTCGTACAGGGTTTAATAAGACCTGCGCAATCAAGTCCCTGTTCTGGGTTCTTGGTGAACTTTTCTAAGGAGGGAATCTCTGTGAAGGGATCCCTACCAGGGCATTTCCAAAAGAAGATAAGGGGAAAATAGCATCCCGAGAATGACTGGGCATGATTAGAATCTGTTTATCAATGTAAGTCATGCATGGCTTCCTCTATTACAAGCATATACCCATTAACCATTATCAAAACACCACATAGACATTCTTACACTAAAATCGTTCATAATTTCATAGTGTTGTGAGTATATGTATATTAGTATATGAAATTTCAAGATGTAATACATAAAATACTTATCAAAAATAACACCAGAAGTGGGTGCACTGCTGGTAGGAGTGCTCGTTTCCACCCAACCGTAGGCTTAGCGACTCCCAAAGGATTTACCACTAGCCACCCCCGAGCTGAGACCAAGATTCTCTAAGACTATGCCTCTTTGTCTGCCAATGACCAGAAGCGAAGGTTGCAATCCTTCCTCTCTGCTATCTCTCACTCTTCGTAAAAATTTCCAGATTTCCCCTCGCGTCTGCGCCCTCAATCGCTTCTTCCATACGCCTTATCCTCTCGCGAGGTTGCATGTGGCATGATTACCCTCGCGCTGGTCAATCATGATGGCCCTACGGACCGACGGTTCACCTCCCCATCCCTCATTAAGCCATCAACCTACCAGCCTGCAAGGCATTAAATTTCAGGGCCAGTGAGCCTCTTTTGGTTCTCCGAGCTAATGGAGTCCAAATATGGTATTCATTCAGGGTGGAAGTTAAAGCCACCTTTTCAGGAGCCTTCCACCGCCATCGTGGTTTCTTTTCTGCACATCCCCTCTCAGCAGTCCTGTAATAAATTCAAAATATTAGTCACATTCATTGACCTCTTCCTGCAGGTCCATCTATATCACATATTCATACTTATGAGTTTTCCATAGTATTTGTCCAGTCCAGTTATATTTACAATCTAGAGGAAACAGGGTGTTATAGGTTGCCTTGTATGCTTCGACTGCGCATAGAAAGAGACAACAAAACTTTGAGCAGGCATTGTCCATGGAATGGATGCAGCTCGTTCACAAAAATAGGAGGCTTGGCATGCCCCCCATGGCCTACATCGAAGAAATCATCCTGGACGAACCCATTCAAGTCCCCGCAACACACTTTCTCTTCACCATTCCAGAAAATTGGAACCGGCCGACTTATTTTCTAGGGGAAATTACCCAAATCGCCACCAAGAATCATCAAGGCTCTCAAAGAAGAGAATCCCAATTGGTCGATTCCCCCCCCTTCTACATCATTGAATAAATCCCAACATATTTGGAGGTAGAATCGACCGCAAGTGCAACAAAGATCCCTGTAACAGAAGTCCCAGGAAGAAACGAGCTAAACGAGGATGAGGCAACTAGTCCGGAAGGTGAATCGATAGGGGTTAGTCTGGAGGAGGAGGGTAGCATCACTCTTATTCCACGTCCTCTTTCTTCCATGCAAGAGGTAGGGTGTGTCCAACTGCCACTCCTCCACCCAGACCACCTGGAATTAGTTTTTGAACTGAGGAGCATGGTGGAGGACCTAATCCACCACACCAATCTAGTTAGCCAACGAGTCGACTTTCTCTACGATGCCTACTCATATACACATCCAGTACAACGTTGCCTGACGTGTGCTCAGCCCTTCGTGCTGATAGCCAAAGCTGATAACAAGGATGGCGAAGGCGACATGGATTATGTAGAGACCACCGGGTAAATGTCACAGTCAATAGTTTCAGTCTTTTTCTTGGTTTCCCCCAGGCTAGTCATGGCTAGAAGCCATTATTTTGTGACTCTAAAACTCAATGTTTTTTATCAAATCAATGGCTGTCAAATGTTTTGGTTTCCTTCGGGCAAGACATATGGTAGCTAGTTTTTCTATTCCGTAGACTTCACAGATAGCCAGATGTCTCGGTTTCCGCTTATACGGCAAGACAACTGACAGACATGGTGTTCCTGGTTTCCCCTCTTTTCTCGAAAATTAATATATTGGGCTCTACCTTTTTTTATTAAAAAAAAAACAAACATTTGAGACGGGTACAAACAATGATGCAAAGTTTATTTCTCTCAAAATAAGTCTCATGCAAGTTGTTAAACATGGGGCAATAAAATTATAAGTTTTTTTAGATTCGCTTATAGTGATAAATTGGATGTTGGGTGTCTGTGTGATATAAAATTTCTTATTGAAAATAATTTATGAAGATCTAAAAAGTTTGAAAGATTTATCCACAACTCTCATTCAACCATGTTTATTGGAAAAAAACATTGAAGCTCACAAACTTTCAAAAGAGGTATTGTTGTTGGACAACCTAGGAAAGGAATCATCGAAGAAGTGGAGTGTAACTCCACTATCTTCAAACATGCAAATTTATTATAGGGTTGTTTGAATTTATGCTACTCTTAGTTGTTTGGATTTTTGGATGAGTGGATTTAACCTACATAATACTTTTCTAGATGATCTAGGCTACAATATTTTGATTTTCACGGGGAAGATTGTTTTATATAACTTTCTCTCAAAGTTTCTAAGAAAACTATAAACTAAATGATAATATGAAATTATGGAAAAAATATTTTTATGTAAGACATACTACGAAATACATGATAATATCACTATGTAGAAAAGTATTCATGTAATTTTATAAGAAAATGTCACATCTTAGTGATTTAAACTATTTGAAAAAAAATTACTTTATAATAAAATAAATGTTTATTTAGAATGTCTAATAAACATATGATAATTGTAATTTTACTCTTTACATAATTACGAAAAAAAATATTATCAAATAAATAATATTATTAAATTTATATTTAGTTTCTATTATAAAATAATTATTATTTATAAACACTTAAAATTCGATCTTTTTAAGACACAAGTTTTAGTAATTGGGTCCCCTTTTTGGAAGCAATTTATAGGTAACATGTGCCCAGGCTAATGCCCGAGATATACCATACAACTAAGATGTTTGATCTTTAGGTAATACATACACATTGTATAATAGGTATATGTTAACACATGATATACCATACAACTAAGATGTTTGATCTTTAGGTAATACATACACATTGTATAATAGGTATATGTTAACACATAGTGAATTCACTATGTGTATATGTTAATATATACTTACTATCTAATATATGAAAAAAAATAATATCACAATCAATTTTTGTTTTCATTTTACTCAATAAAGAAACACAAAAACATAGATATGTAATTGTTTTTAAGGTGGTGTTTCTCTTGCTTGCTTGGGAAACACTTTAATATATTATTAATATCATTTTAGATGTGTAACTGTTTTTAGAAGGTGGTCATTTTCATTGCTTGTTTGGGGAAACACTTTTAATATATTATTAATATCATTTTTAATAAGAAAAATTACACAATGTCAATTTCATGGTAGTCATCTTAGTGTCAAGAGGTGCATAAATTACGAATTAAAAAGTTGTTTTTTTAATAACTTTTTAGAACTTAGCAATGCCCTATGTCCTAGCACTTAAAATTTTTTTATATTTGTATATATACTTATAAATCGTTAATAATTGGATGAATATGCAATCGATACAATTAAGATAATAAATTTTTTATATGTTAAGTTAATTTAAAATAAATGTGTCAATTATTTTAGAGTTTAGAGTTTTAAAAGATTGGTTGGTTATGCTTTAAGATATTTCCAATAATAAATTTAATCCAAAATATGTGTGTCATCTCTATTATACACCTAATATTTTTGACAAATTCCTCAAACACCAATCATTCTTAATGACACATAAGTTGCATTGTTCTATTTTATAGAGATTGGTCAATCATGACTCATTTTTTCAATACAAATGCACATCTAAGGGGATCATATGGTGCTTATAATATTAGGGAAGGTCTCTTATCATTGTTTTTTCCACCTCAAATGGTGTAGTGGCATTCTACATCAAATATTATTTTTAAAGGGTCTAGACTTATGCTTTTTGAACTGGTGGGGTTTTCCAAGTAGTCTAGCCACAATCTCTATGTAACTATTTTATTTTCCAATAATGAAAATTGAGGAAAGAATAATTTACAAAAATAAAAGTATTTAAAATTTCTATTATCTTTTTAATTACTTTTATATAAATGTTTATTTATTATTAGTTTTAATAGTTTTTATGCAATTTTATGGTCATTCATCTCATTTTCTATTGGTCATATTGCAATTACTATTGGCCATGATGACAAATTTTTATTAATTTAATTAAATTGGATTGTTGTTATTTTTACATTCTAATATCAATCTATTTGTTTTAATCTTATAACCCATTAGTAGAAACATTTCCATTCCTCAAGAGTCTTATGTTTCAATGGTTGCATCTACTACTATGGAGGCGCCATCAACCATGGATTAGAACATTCCTAAATGAATGACATGACATATAGGCCATTGCAACATCACAATGTTTCATCAATGACTCGAACACCTACCATATAATATGTTTTCTCTATATAAAATTTGACTTCATTATATTTAGTTATTGTTTTTCAATATTTTATAAGAATATAACATGTACAGTATTCTTTTAATCGAACTTCAAATTCTCATATACTATTCATTTATGTTGATTATGTATTATGTGAGTTAACCATTCAACAACATATTGTTTTTCAATATTTTATAAGAATATAACATGTACAATATTCTTTTAATCGAACTTCAAATTCTCATATACTATTCATTTATGTTGATTATGTATTATGTGAGTTAACCATTCAACAACATAAATAGCATGCTATCTTCAAATAATACTTTGCAAGAAAAAAAAATAATACTTCCAAAAAAACAAAAATAGTTTACATCACAAATACGCCTATATTCCTTTAAACCAAAAAAATAGATCACATCACAAATACGCATATATCCCTCTAAAACCCATTAGTTAAATATTGTTTAGGCCATCAATTTCAAAACCCTAAAATATAATAATGAATTATTAATTGGACTAATTATTGCAGCAAACTTAAAATCTCGATAAGAAGAAAAACGAATGAAGAACTAGGGCATTGGTCTTGTATGGGATGAACTCAGGTCTTCATATCCCGTGAATTTAGGGAATGAGATGTAGTAAATATGTATACGAGGAGATAAAGAAGTACTCATGGACAAATGTGAATGATTCTAAATATTTAAATGTGAGTGTTTAAATAATATTAAGTTTTTATTTTTATAATAAAAATTATATATTTCAAACTACTGACTTTCTCAATGAATATAAAATGTTTATATAAACTAACAATCCCATATACTAGTCTAGTATTTTGGGAATTCTTTCTCAATGAATATACAATGTACATATAAATTAACAATTTATTAGTATTTTGGAAATTCTTTTTAGGAAACAAAATTAAATTTATATCCCACAAACCATTTTTCCTTTCATAATTACCATATACTAATATTTCAATGAATATACAATGTACATATAAATTAACAATTTATTAGTATTTTGGAAATTCTTTTTAGGAAACAAAATTAAATTTATATCCCACAAACCATTTTTCCTTTCATAATTACCATATACTAATATTTTGGGAATTCTTTTTAAGAGACAAAATTCAATTGTTATCCAACAAACCATTTTTCCTTTCATAATTACCATTTTGTAAAAGACTAAGCAATTCATCGTGGAGTGGGTAAATGTAGACACAAATCTAAAAAATATTGATTATCGAGGAAGAATATAAAAATTATGCAACTATTATGGATGTGTCTTGTTAGATTTTGTGCGAGGAAATAAGTTTAATTAGTTCATCCATCATTTTTTCTTAAAAAAAAATAAGAAGAATAATGGAAATAAAAAAGAGGAGAATAAGAATATTGTTGAAGTTATTATTATATTTATAAATTATTTTTTAATAAAAATACGATGTACAATGAATTTTTTTTTTTTTTTTATCAAATTAAATATTAAAAAAAAACCAATAATAAATTTTAATTGAAAATGCATTGTCTTGGGGTTCTAATTTTTAATAATGACTATTCATGTTGTTTTGTGTGTATAATTTGTCCAAGTATAATGATAATTCATCATCCTTTAATCATGATATGTCATTATATAAGAGTGTAGACAAATTTCACGAGTTTACATTTGGAAGATATATGTGAACCGTGCACATAAGAGAGAATGTTTTCCAAGATTATTTTCCTACGAATTATGAACCTCCATCTAGTAAAAAAGTAACAGATGTAGGGATATATGGAGATGGTTCGTATACACTTTAATATGAATCATTACCACTTTGTGGTTGTTTCTAGAGCACCAATGAGTTGTAAACATTAATGTTTTGTGACGCAAACGTGCCAACCAGGGCACGTCCGCTCTCACCAGGACCTTCTCTTCGAACAGCCCGAAGAACTAAAATGCTCTTCAAACCCCCTTATCGAAAGTTCTCGACACCCACAAAATATTCTTTATGATCTCCCTTTGTTCTATTGGGAAATCGGGCCTCGCATGATCGTGAGTCCTGCACTTCACGAGATCGGGTCTCACAAATCCCCGAATCCCGATCTGTGATGGCACTCTCTGCACCCCTTAGCTCCTTCGTCTAACTCCTTTTTCGCATGTGACCTGCTAGTCCACAAGACCACAATCCTTTCCCCTATCAGAAATTCGGACTTCGCGAGATTGAAATGCATAGAACTTGCGTCCTCAGAATCCTCGATTCTCCGATCCCCCATGCCACCTGGCGTGGAATCACGACAAGGCTTGACCTTCCGACACTTGTCCTCTGTTCTAGCACCTGGGGCCCACACTCTTGTGGTGATCGACAAATTGCGTTTCGGGATTTTGCGATTTCTCCTGGCGTGATTTCCTTGTCACTGAAAATCTTGAAATGCCAAACCCCGATGCACGTGTGAACTCTCTCCTCCACGTCACTGCTTCCTTCGACTCTATCAGGTATCGCGAAATTGCGATTTTTGGTGCAACGATTCCATTGTTTGCGGAAACCCCGAAATGTCGAACCCCGACTCCTTCGGATCCTTGAACACGTGTTCCCCAAATCAACGGCTCCGACCGTGTCGGGAAATCGCAGATCGCGATTTCACTTTGCAAGTGTTTCACGACTCCTGGAACCCCGATATCCTGAACTTCGACTATCCGGGATCTCTCGCCACGTGTCCTCCTGGTTTTGGACGGCTTGGATCCTATCGGGAAATCGTAGATCGCGATTTCAACATGTTCGAGTCTCTTGTCTCTGGAAACCCCGATGTTCTGAATGCTGACTCGTTCTGGATTGCTGACACGTGTCCCGTCCGGGATCTACGGATATGATCCTTTTTTGGGATTTTGGGAACCACAAGGTCCCGATTCTCTTCCTTAACAAAATCTCGATGACTCCTCCGGGACTCCTCGTCTGCTCACTGGGGCTTAAACCCTGTGCAACTTCCCGAGATCTAATGGCTGACAGGATTTCGTCAATATCTTCTACGAATCCTGACCGTCGATTTCTCTTCTCCTTTCTTAAGGACTTCTTGGCACAGAATCTCCTGCTCGGTCCTACCTCGGCACAACTCCTGTTCTCTCCTTTAATGGTATCACGAAGGTGCTATACCTCCTGAGATTTTTCACTCTGATTCCTCAGAGGAACTTGCGCGCACTCCTTGCGCTCAACACTCAACAATTTCCTAAGTGTTGAATCCTTCCGACTCTACGCACTTCCTGCAACAGCAGTCTTAGGTTTCCTTTGCTCAGATTTTACAACTGAGACTTTACTTAGCCTGCGCACTCCTTGCACAGTTTTAGCAACCCACTTTCACTTCTGAGAGCTTTGAGAACAAGAGTTTAACTACTGGGTCTTCATCAATGAACTCCTTGCGGATGAATTCAACTGCACACCTTGCGATAATCTCCTAGCTCAGATAGGGAAACAATCGTAACTCACTCTACCTCCTCTCAGACTTCTATCTTAACAGATGAAATCATATGCACAACATAACAACAATGCCTAACAGGAAGAAACATTAGAGCATTCAACACACATACACAGAGAATAACACAACAGCCATGAATCTGAATCAACTTCTTCTATTAATTCAAGATATATACATGGTTGTTCTTCTACAACTCTCTGCTATTCTCCTATGCTCTAGATTCTTCTAACTCATGTTGCCTAATGTTACAATGATACAAATGAGGGTGTCTATATCCGGTTTCCCTCCTGCATTCTAAAAACTATCTAATCTAAGAATTCAATTCTATCTACCTGCAACTACTACTATAAATGCCTCTGTCTATCTCAGACGAGAGCATATCGCTCGAGGTCTGATTACATTCTTACCAAGGCAGCTAAAATAAATGATTTCATTTATATTCAGCGCATCAACTTCAAGGGAAAATTTTAAAAATTCAACAACTTGCGTTGGAAGTCTTCCAGATGTCTTCTGCGTCCACATTGGTTTTGCTTGTCATGAGGGATGCTCCTGCATCATACTCCCTCACTTGAAAATTTGCATGGGCTCCTATCCATGAGCTCCTACACAGTATGTCCATGCTTTTGAATCTCTGCTTCGGTCTCCCAGCTGGCATCTTCAACTGGATGACCCTTCCACTTAACCAAATATTCAAAATATTCTTTCCTCCTGGTTCTCTTACCCACTCGTTTGTTCAGTATCTGCTCCATCTGTGGCTTCTCTACAACTGGCATCTTCTTCTGCCACTGGACTTTTGGTTGATCATCACTTTCTGATCCTGCTTCATCAGCTCTATATGGATATAAATCCGAAACATTAAATATCGGAGATATTCCAATCCCATCTGGTAACTCAATTACATAAGCACTCTGTCCCATTTTCTTCAAGACCTTGCATGGCCCAATTTTCTTCATTTTCATCTTGTTGTATATTCCTCTCGGGAACCTTTCCTTCCTCAAATGTGCCAAAACTAGATCACCAACTTCGAATTGAAGTTGTCTCCGATGTTGATCTGCTCTGCACTTGTACTCCTGGCTTGACTTCAGCAGTCGCTCCTTCACCTGGCTGTGAAGTTCCATCATCGCTTCAGCGAATTCTCCTGTACTAGCGCTGCTAGTATCAGTCTGTCCTGAATCCCTCAATTCAGAAACCCCTCTCAGCTGTGTTCCATATACAATCTGGAATGGACTTTTCCCTGTGCTCTGATTTAGTGAGTCATTGTAAGAAAACTCTGCTTGCAGTAATATGTTATCCCAGCTGCTATGGTGCTTTGTCACCAAGCTCCTCAACAAATCTCCCAAACTTCTGTTGACCACTTTTGTTTGTCCATCCGTCTGACGATGATAAGCAGAACTAAACATCAAATTAGTTCCTAGCTTCTTCCACAATGTTCTCTAGAAATGCCCTATGAATTTTGTGTCCCTGTCTAAAACTATGCTTTTCGGCAATCCATTGAGTCGCACAATCTCTTTGAAAAACAAATTTGCGATGTGAGTTGCATCGCTGATCTTCTGGCATGGAATAGAGTGTGTCATCTTAGAAAACCTTTCAACTACCACAAAAATTGAATTAGCACCTCTTTGTGTCCTCAGCAATCCCAATACAAAATCCATGCTAATTTCATCCCACGGCCTCTCAGGTATGGGTAATGGTTGATAAAAACCCGCATTCTGTTTCCTTCCCTTTGAATGTTGGCAAATTCTGCATCTATCCACAAACTTCTTGACTTCTGATCGCATCCCTGGCCAAAAGTATGACTCGCTCAGCTTTGCAAATGTCTTATCATGGCCAAAATGTCCAGCCAATCCTCCACTGTGCTTCTCCTTCAACAAGTTCTCCCTCATGGAGCAATTTGGAATACACAGTTGATTGCCTTTGAACAACAATCCATCCTGGATCACGTACTCTATCCACTGGCTTCTGTCTCTGAGAACTGGATTCTCAGCTACTTCATAAGCTTCCTTAAAGTCTGAATCATCTGCATACATGTCCTTAAGATCATCAAAGCCTAACATCCTGACTTTGAACTCTTGCAACAACAGACATTTCCTGCCCAAAGCATCAACAACTTTTTTAGCAGTACCAGAAATATGTTTTATCACAAAAGTGAAATTTTGCATGTATTCAACCCATTTAACATGCCTCTGATTCAAATTTTCCTATTGAGTCACAAATTGTAATGCATGGTTATCACTATATAAAACAAATTTTTTTGGAATTAAATAGTGTCTCCATTTCTTCAATGCCTATATGATGGCATAAAACTCTTTATCATATGTGGAGTATTTCTCTTTTGCCTCATTCAGCTTCTCACTGAAATATGCAATCGGCCTGTCCTCCTAGCTCAAGACTGCTCCAATTGCAAACCCACTTGCATCACATTTTACCTGAAATGTTTTCTGAAAATCTGGCAACACCAAAACCAGTTTCTCTGTAATCTTTCGTTTCAACAAATTGAAACTCTTCTCAGCCTCTTCCATCTAGTGAAAAGATTTATGTCTTTTCTTCACTGTATCCATCATTGCTGCGCTAATTCCACTGAAATTTCTGATGAATGTCTGGTAGAAACTAGCCAGTCCATGAAAACTCCTCACTTCAAACACGTTCCTTGGTGATGGCCAATTCTTGATTACCTCCACCTTATATGGATCCATCCTTAATTCATTTGCAGATATAACAAACCCCAAATAGATGAGTTCTGTCTTCATGAATGAGGACTTCTTCATGTTTATCAATAGATTCTCTTGATGTAACCTCCTCATCACAATAGCCAAATGCTTCAAATGTTCAGCCTTTGTCTTGCTGAAAACCAATATGTCATCCAGGTACACGATGACAAATTTCCCGATGAATTCCTTCAGGACTTCATTCATCAACCTCATAAAGGTACTCGGTGCATTCTTCAAGACAAATGACATGACAAGCCATTCGTACAAACCTTCATTTGTCTTGAATGTTGTTTTCCATTCGTCACCTTCTCTCATACAAATCTGATG
>SNQJ01S0058243.1:52053-69215 GCA_010110895.2 Picea sitchensis
ATAGAGTACAATCTACATTTTAAAAATGCAGAGAAGGAAAACAAATCGTTGTGCAATCAACAAGTTTCGTGACTAAGGATCCAGAGATTCCCATCTTGGATGTTGTGTAAGAGAAGGGGCCAAGCAGATTGTGTAAAGACTGTGTAAAAGAGAAGTACAAAATCTTGTGTAAATTATAGTTTAGAACTGAAATTAGTGGCTGGTTATTGAAGATCGACGCAGTAAGATACTGTAGTGATACAGTTCAAATTACAATGCTGGTTAAGGTTTTCAACTCGCTATCAAATAATAAAAGAATTCCGCAAATTTAAAAAAATGCTATCCAAGAACTAAGAGAAAAAATGCCTCCATATAAAATTGCAGTCAAGAATAAAAACGTTTTCTGAAGCATAGAAATATCACAAATATGTAATAACTTCTAGAGTAAAATTATACATTAATTGTAGTAAACTGCAGAGAAAATCAACTGCAACCAGGCGCCGGAAAATCACTAGACCAAGAAAAACCAACAGGGGTAGACAACAGAGCAAACATCCTTCACTCATCATTGATGCAAAAAAGGTAGGCTGTTTAGATCCATAGGTCTATTAACATCGATGTGACGATCATAAATCAGGCTCCTGAATGATTGCTTAGGTGTGGATTGATGAGTTAAGGATGAAGGCAAAAAAAAAAAAACTGCAAATCATCACAAATCAATAAAACCATAGGATGATCAAGACATGAAGGGATCGAAAGCCAAGGGAATCAATCAACAATGAGCTTAAGGATATGGGGAAAATCCGTCATCAATTAAAATGCTAGGTCAATCATTTTCTTTACCCAATTAAACATATAGACTAAGAGCATAAAGTATAATAATAATCTACCATGCAGAAATAAAGGAAGCGTATCATATCTCAAGTAGCCCACTCTGAGTTGTTTTCTTACACGCTCCCTCTTATCGACCGATGAGACTTCATCGATACATCCCAGCCAACACTAGGGGTACTCTTCTTCCCCTTTCAACCCCCGAGATGCAAAGGGGCCATGCACACTAAACCCAAGAATCAACTAGCTCCTAACTCATCTCGCAAGGCCGAGATACCACTCCTCACCGAGCTGGGTATCCCAACTGCCACAAGCTAAGTCAGTCAAGTTTGAAATTCTGCAGCATAACATTATGCAAATAGAAGAGATCCATCATCCTTCTCCTCCCTCCATTATATAGAGTTTTGAAGTCATTTACTTTCCCAATTTCCCATTTAAATTAATTTTCAACAAATTAATTCATAAAATCCTCCCCATACATGTGTCACCCATCCCCTTCATTGCACCATAAATTAATTTCATTAATTAACTAATTACTCATATTTCCCTCACCCACCTAAATTCATTCCTAGAATCGCTCCTAAGTATCCCCATATTCTCGTACAAGTTTTGATGATTTTCCTCCTTAATAATTTACTAGTTGAGTTTAATTTAGAAAGTTCTTAAATGATAGATACCTTATTAAGTTTGACTTTCTACTTTTTCCTTGGGTTTCCCTTTTCTTTTTATGTTTCCCGCTTTTTCCTAGTTTCCTAATTCTTTTAAATTTCTCTCCTTCCCTTTTCATTTAAAACTCAAATTGGCAGGTGTAGAAAATTAACTTTTTCCCTTTTTCCTTTTTAATTAATAAGTTTTTATTAGCATAAGTGACAAAACAATCATTTCCCCTTTTTCCTCCTTTTTAAATTTTATCCCCCAAAATATTTTTATAAATTAAATGAATTACTTACCCCCTTCTCGTCACATGATTAATGATGATTATCATTATTATTTATTTATTTGTATTTGTATTTTTATATAAATAGATAAAAATTATTTTATCACAAGTATCACTTAGACCTATACTTTATTTTCCTAGGTTGGGCAACATATTATTAGGGGTAGTGTTTTAAAAATTTCTTATCATGGTATTCATCCTAAGGCCATCTAGGTTTATCCAATTATTAGTTAACAATGTGATGTGCCCTTTAGGATGCACTAGGTGCTCCAAGGGTGCCACTCGACTCAACTTGTTTCTCTTGTGCGACGTGCCCTTCAGGACACACTACGTGCTCCAAGGGTGCCACTAGTCTCTTTCCATTATTCTTTCCCAACGTTCCCCTCAAGACACACTACGTGCCCCAAGGGTGCCACTCACCTCTTGATTGACTTGGTAGACATTAAAATGCCTCGAGTCAATAGTCTGCCAGGTGATATTCTGGGAGACTAAGGGAATCTAAGGAATAAGGCCCCTTCCTTATTGTGCACCCCTTAGAATCATCGTGATAGACTGTCGTAGTCAACCCTCATGGCATCGTGGGTCTTCTCAAACTTGGTAATTGTTAACCTACAGTTCGAGCCACAATGGGAGTGCTAGTAGGCTATGGCAGGGCTGTTGTCCACACCTCTCCATCAAGATCTCTGGTAGTCGTGCATGACCCCTATACTCCACATGTGAGTCTGGTCGGAAAGCTGTCATCAACCTGCATCATCAATGAATCACGTCATAATAACATCCACAATCATAACATCTAATTAGATGCAGATATGTCATATACATACAACAATCAAACCCCAATATTCCACTCCCTAACTTGGTCCAAAGGCCAAGGGTCTGATCGATGCCTCTGCATCCTCGAGGTAAAAATCCTGCACACTTAGGAGAACCGAGTCAATAGCACTTGTCTAAGTCAATGAAACAAAATAACATATAATCACATCCATAATGCCTCATAATAATAATCAACAGTCAATGGGATAATAATATGGATCACTTGCAAGCAAGTGTCCTCAAATAATAAGTTTTCTCAGTGTGCGCAAGAGCGAGATGTTACATACACCCTTCTTGGTCTAAACTTCATCTCAAAGTTTCACAGTATATAAGTGCCGAAATAATGTGTATCAAAGTATCATAAGTTTGTCTATTGATGCAGGAGAATCGCTCCCAAGCCAGCTATGCGCCAGTCAGCCAGCCAACACAATGCACATTCAATGAAGGAGGAGAGGTGCAACCCTCTCGTTTCAAATTTTGAATTTGAAATCAATGTAATTAATGTTTTGTAGGGTCGTGGAGCCATAAATTTATGCCTTTAAGTAGACTATAATTAAAGGATGCCTTTAATGGTTGTAAGGCTAGGATCTAGATCTGATTCGGACTAGACAACCCATTCAATGTAATTCAATGTAATTGAATAGAGTAGGTAGCTTGGATGGAAGAGCTCAAAGAGCCCCCTCATGTAATAGATCCTTGGTATCTGTAGAGTTAGTCGATTAGCATAGATAGAGAGAGAGATATAGGAGAGATCTGTGAGAGTTAGAGTAGAGGAGAGAAGGAGTCGAGACTCTTTCAAAATATGAGCTCAAGAACACATTGTAAAGGGGGCATTTCATATTAATATAAAGAGAAGATTCCTTGCATGTGTTTCTATGTGTCTGTATGTGTTTATGAATGTCTTTGTGTGTTCTTTATATGTTGTAGAAGTGCATTTGTAGGGACAGATAGGTTATGCTATCTGTGGGTTCTTTGATTTTAGGTTTGGGGTTCTCTGAGGCTTCTTTCCAAGAGGGTGTGACAGAACACCGTGGGTTTTGAAAGCCAGTGCATAGGTGCACTCATGAATTCTACAGAATTTTGGCAAGGACATGTCAGGAGGGTGCACTAGTCGAAGTCATTGGCTCAATGAAACCTCAAGGTTGTTGAATGCCTTGGAGGAGGGACTGTGTAGAGGAGGACACAATAGAATATAGAATCATTGAGGGGTTCTGTAGAGCTCTACCAGGAGGGCATTGAGCAGGTGCAGGTAGGCACAGAGGATAGAACATAATCACTAAGGGATTATGTGGAAGCTCTACTAGGAGGGAATTGAGCATGTGCAGAGAGTGCACAGAAGAACTCTTGGTTGAGTTCAGGAGAAAGGAGAAGAAGTGTCACAGGAAGAACTTCATAGGGTTACTGAACACCCTGTAGGCTCAGCAAGGAGTGCTTGAGCAGGAAGTTTCCAGAGGGAATTTCCATCCTTTTCAAGAAGAAAAGGGATAGATACCTTAGAGGTTTGAGTAGTTGAAGCTCAAGGAGGTAAAGACCTGTGCAAGGAGTGCACCAGGCCAACACTTGAGTGAAGTGTTGGTGGGACAATCATCTGAAGGCTTTTCAAGGACAAGGAGTGAGTGTCGGATGAATTTGTTCCAAGTTCTGAAGCTCAGAAGAGATAGCACATTCATGCATAGGGATCCTGCAAGGAGAGCAGAGTTCAAGGAAACATTTCAAGGTTTCATAATAAACAAGCTCATGAGGAATAGTGCCTTTTCACACAGAGCCATAGTTGAGAGGAGTAGAAAGAGAGAAAACCCTTTGGAGGGTTGAGATTTTGAGAAGATTAGGAGGGCCAACGTCCTTAGAACACAAGCGAGACCAAAGTTCATAGGGTTTGTAGAGGAGACAAAGGCTGAGGTATTTTGGAGAAATAAAATCTTCCAAGTTCAAGAAGAAGAGAGGAAGCTGAGGAGGGAGTTACAGCTGTCGTTAGATCAATTGGAGAGGAAAATATATGGACCATTGGGTCTATGTCCAGACAGCAGCAGGAGGAGAGCGTACAGGATAAAGAGATATGGGCCATCAGATCTTGCGTGGATAGACGATAATTGTCGGATCTAGAGAAAGTCACATAGAGTTTAATATCTGGGAGGGTGTGCAGACGAAGAGAAGCTGTATGGATGGTGGAGACACTTCATGAAGGAAGTGTCAAATAACCGATAGCCATTGGATCTTACAAAGTTGTAGGGTGGTTAGAGGCCGGTGAAACCCATCACCCAAGATTCGAGGGTCAATGTGAGTCATTGATCTCATTTCAATCCACATTGTTGGATTATCTCGCAGATTCAGGGTTTGGGAGTTTGGAGAGGGCAGACCAAACTCTTGATTTCACGAAGCTTCGAGTAGTGAGGAGAAGAGACAGTCATTGGATCTAGGTCATGGGAAGACCTTTAGATCAGAACGTTCGCTATGTCGATTATTGGGAGTTCAAAGGTTGGAGGAGTCACCTTCGACTGTAGAAGTCATGAAGTACCGAGCTCCGAGGCTCGCGCGAACATGTGGCATGTCTGATAGGAGGGCCACATAGTTGACAGGTGGCATAACAACAAACACCAAAGGAAAGATGGAAGAGGTGACAAGAGAAGGACACGCATCACCTTGGGAAGGAGTCAACCCATCACTGATGTATCATGTCTTGGGGGATCACAAAGGAGGAGCACAAAGGCTTGACACACCAAATCGTGAAGTTGCGAGTTGCGATGGGTGCTAGAGTTAGGCCCTAGCTGGCGGTCGCTTGTAGAGGTACTAGCGAGGAGGGGCTATACCCGTATCATCATCTCGGGTATCAGGAGTTTGGAAAAGAGGAGTCAAGGGTTTTCAACCCACAAATTCGTGAGTTGCGAGTTGTGAAAGGCGTTTGCACCAAGTCCAAGTTGTGGTCGTGTGAGGGTGAATCCCATGCTTAGTGCTCATTCGCACAGGTGGGGTTTCTGAAGGACCTGTGGATCTGATTCGTTGAAGGTTCCAGCAGGGAACTAAAGGAGTCACTTCTGCATCCGGTGGATTTGGAATGATCCTGTGGTGGATCTCGGCCTGAGGGTCAGGGGTCTATGTTAGTTTGGTATCAGCGCCACTTTCTGTCTATATACTATGAACAGAAGGAGGCATAGAAGGAGAAAAAAAAACACTCTATTACACATCAAATGGTATCAGAGATTAACTATGTTTGTATATTGCAGGTAGAGGAAGCGAGAAGAGAAAGAGTACTTTGATACACATCAGTTTGGTATCAGAGGAAGGTAGAGTATTGAGACTCTGTATTGATTTCTCGCAGGTATGTAGCAGTCAAGAAGACAGTCAGGAGGACTGTAGAGAAAAGGTTGGAAGCACTCACAGTTGCAGAGTGACAGCAACAGGTTTTCTAGGAGGGAAAATAGAAGGCAAGGAGATGGCTATTGAAGGCCATGGAAGCGGTGGGAAGAAGAACCACCAACAATAGAGAAAAGATGAGATGGATAAAGAGCTCACTGAGATAAGAGCAAGGATGGAGGAACTTGCACTGCAGATGCAGCAGGATGTAAGATTACATTGGGTGTATGAATGGCCCATGAAAACGAAGGTAAAATAGCCATTCAAGGAGATGTTGGCTAGAAGACAACAGAGGCTATTGAAAATGTGGCTAAGGTATGCTAAAATCCTCAAGAATGATGAGAAGGATATGATTCAGGTGTGTGAATTGGAAGATAGGAAAAATCTCAGTGATGAGAATGAGGATGAACTGAGATCACTAGAAGATCTCATAGACTGCCAAGAGGGCAGAACATAAATTTCCAATTTCCAGGTGGCAAATGAGATGAGATCACTGTGGGATCTCATAGACTCTTAGGAGGATAGCAGGGAAATTTCATGTTTCTAGGAGGGAAATGAGATGGGATCTGAGGATATCATAGACTACCAAGAGGGCAGCAAAAAAATCCCAATTTGCCAGGTGGGAAAGGAAACAGAAATGAGACTATCTGAAGGTCTCATGAACTCGGAGGGGAGTTCACATCAGCAAGAGGAGATGACAGAGGAAGAAGATCAGAATGGTATTATAATCATTGGAGGAATTTAGATATTCCTACCATTGAGCCTAGCTAAGGCCAGAACATGCGTTGTAGAGGCAGCAACAACAGAAAGATAGCTAGCAGTGATTGTCATGACAAAGGAGAAAATATTAGAGGCTGTCCAAGTAGAGGAAAAATAGGATTTAGAGGAATGGATCGACAGTTACATCTAGGAAGTTGAAAAGGGGACAGTTGCAGCACTGAAGCTGACAACAAAAAAAGAACATGGAGGTAAGATAATTACTCCATGGGAGGTGGAGCTAGAGATGCTGGAGGATTGGTTGAACAATCCAGAGCCAACAAATGACTTCCATGAACAGACAGTCAGGAAGATAATTGAAGAGGAGCATTCTGAGGAATCGCTCATACATTTCATCTAGGGAGATCAACATGTGAAGAAGACTGCAGTACCAAGGTATGCAATGGAAGATGAGGGAAAATTCCAGCCTGGGAAGCAGCTAGGAGAAGCTAGAGACATGCCAGTACAAGAAATGGTAGCAACAACACTGTTACAGAAGGATGCTGGACAAAAGTTCAGTGGTGAGACTGTAGAGATGAACTTTGCGACATAGTGGCAAGTTAAGGACACATCAGAAAGAGAATATGGCATGGGAGATCTGATAGATCTACCCATTGATGAGGAAGAATTGCAGCAGAGGAGACTGCCTGAACATAGCCAGCCACCGGAGTAGATGGACGAGGAGATTCAGAAGATCCAAAAGATTATGGTCAAATCAGCAGAAGTTTCCAGTGAAGGGAGGCTAAGCAGAAGAGAGACAACAGTAGTAGTAGAGTAGCAGAAGCAGTAGCAATGACATCAACAACAGAGTAGTGGAGCAGATGAACATCTCCAAAGGACTGTTTGGGATCCAAGAGGATTTCAACAGTGGCACTGGGGAGCTCATGATTTTTTCGCAGTAGAGGAGTATGATGTAGGAGCATCACTCCCAAGCCATCCATGTGCCAGCCAACCAGTTAGTACATTGTGCATTCAATGAAGGAGGAGAGGCACAGCCCTCTCGTTTCAAATTTTGAATTTGAAATCAATGTAATTAATGTTTTGTAAGGTCGTGAAGCCATAAAGATATACCTTTGAGTAGGCTATAATTAAGGAGGCCTTTAATGGTTGTAAGGATGGGATCTAGATCTGATTCAGACTAGACAACCCATTCAATGTAATTCAATGTAATTGAATAGAGTAGGTAGCTTGGAGGGAAGAGCTCAAAGAGCTCCCTCATGTCAAATATCCTTGGTATCTATAGAGCTAGTCGATTAACGCAGATAGAGAGAGAGAGATATAGGAGAGATCCATGAGAGTTAGAGTAGAGGAGAGAAGGAGATGAGACTTTGCCAAAGTCTGAGCTCAAGAACACCTTGTAAAGTGGGCATTTCATATTAATATAAAGAGCAAATTTTCTGCATGAGTTTTTGTGTGTCTTTATGTGTTTATGAATGTCTTTATGTGTTCTTTATATGCTGTAGAAGTGCATTTGCAGGGACATATAGGTCCTTCTATCTATGGTTTCTTTGATTTTAGGTTTGGGGTTCTTTGATGCTTCATGCCAAGAGGGTGTGACAGAAGGCTACAGGTTCTGAAAGCCAGTGCATAGGTGCACTCCTGAATTCTGCGGAATTTGGGCAAGGACGTGTCAGGAGGGCGCACCAGCCGAAGTCATTGGCTCAAGGAGGAAACCTCAAGGTTGTTGAACACCTTGGAGGAGGGAATGTGTAGAGGAGGACACAGAAGCAGACAGAATCACTGAGGGGTTCTATAGAGCTCTGCCAGGAGGGCATTGAGCAGGTGAAGGTAGGCACAAAGGATAAAACAAAATCACTGAGGGATTTTCTGGAAGCTCTACCAGGAGGGTATTGAGTGCATGCATAGAGTGCTTAGAAGAAATCTTGGTTGAGTTCAGGAGAAAGGAGAAGAAGTGTCACAGGAAGACCTTCATAGGGTTATTGAACACCCTGCAGGCTCAGCAAGGAGTGCTTGAGCAAGAAGTTGCCAGAGGGAATTTCCATCCTTTTCAAGAAGAGAAGAGATAGAGACCTTAGTGGTATGAGCAGTTGAATCTCAAGGAGGTAAATACCTATGCAAGGAGTGCACCAGGCCAACACTTGAGTGAAGTGTTGGGGGGAAAACCATCTGAAGGATTTTTAAGCACAAGGGAAGAATTTGTTCCAAGTTCTGAAACTCAAAGGAGATAGCCTAGTCATGCACAGGGATTCTGCAAGGAGTGAAGAGGTTGAGGAAACCTTTCAAGGTTTCAGAATAAACAAGATCAAGAGGAATAGTTCCTTTGCGCACAGAGCCATAGCCCAGAGGAGCAGAAGGTGAGAAAACCCTTTGGAGGGTTCAGAGTTTGGGAGGCTTAGGAGGGACAATGTGCTTAGAATGAAAGCGAGACCCAAGTTCACGGGGTTCATAGAGGAGACAAAGGCTGAGGTCTTTTGGAGCAGGAAAATATTCCAAGTTCGGGAAGAAGAGTAGAAGCTTAGGAGGGAGCCATAGCTACCATTAGATCATCTGGAGAGGAAAATATATGGACCATTGGGTCTACGTTCAGGTAGAAGCAAGAAGAGAGTGCAAAGGATAAATATATCTGGGCCATCAGATCTTGCGCGAATAGCCGACAATCGTCAAATCCAGAGAAAGTCGTACAGAGTTTAATCTCTGGGAGGAGGCGCAAACGAAGAGCAGCTGTATGGATGGTGGAGATACTTCATGAAGGAAGTGTCGAATAACCGATAGTTGTTGGATCTCATAGAATTGCAGGGTGGTTAGAGGCCGATGAAACCCATCACGCAATATTTGAGGGTCAATGTGAGCCATTGATCTCGTTTTAATCCAGGTCGTTGGATTATCTCACAGATTCATGGTTCGAGAGTTTGGAGAGGGCAGACCAAACTCTTGATTTGATGAAGCTCTGAGTAGAGAGGATAAGAGACATACATTGGATCCAAGTGATCCAGGTGGACATCGGTAGCCACCCACCTTTTCCAACTGGCTTAAAACAACTTTCTAGCAATTTTGGCAATTTACTATTTTTAGCAGGTTTTAACTTCCTAGGACATTTTTAGGCCCTAAATGAAGGTTTTTCAAGATAGATGTTCTCAATGATATCCAAAGGCATGATTGAGCCCCTAAAATCAATCTCCTCGACGATACCTTTCCAACGAGCTATCATACGCCTAAAACATATATCGTATGCAAAAGTGATGACCTAGGAAGTTGATGTACTAACTTACCCAAACAGGGCCCACATGACTTTTGGCACTTCATCTCCTAGGGTTAGGTTTTTGGATTCCTAGGACTTTTGACAATCCCGTTTATTGTAAAAAGGCCTTCAGAGCCTCATTGTAATCATCTTCTTGTGAATGGGAGTAGTCGTCACATCTCTTCTCAGAGATAAGCTGCCACCATTCTAGCGAGTCTTTCACTATATATTTTTATAGTCTCTGTACATTTCTCTGATTAATATAAATCATGTATTACTGTATATATGTGTTTATGGTTTCATCTATGATACCTTTCTGTTATATTATTGAATATCTGCAATATCTCTATGCATTTCTTTATTATATCTCCGCTCTCATTTTGTGCTGAAAATAATCCGGATCACCAGGTCACGAGAATACCGTTGGATCAGAGCCTTCACTATATCGAGTATCGGGGGTTCGAAGGTTGGAGGAGTCACCTTAGACTATAGAAGTCATGAAGTACTGAGCTCCGAGGCTCACGCAAACATGTGGCACATCTGATAGGTGGGCAACATAGTTGACAGGTGGTGTAACAACAAACACCAAGGGAAAGATGGAAGAGGTGACAAGCAGAGGAAACGCGTCACCTTGGGAAGGAGTCAACCCATCGTTGATGTATCGTGTCTAAGGGGATCACAAAGGAGGAGAAAAAATGCCTGACACTCCAACTCGTGAAGTTGCAAGTTGAAAGGGGCGCTAGAGTTAGGCCCTAGCCGACGATCGCTTGTAGAGGCATTAGCAAGGAGGGGTTGTACCTGTATTGTCATATCGAGTATCGAGAGTTTGGAAAAGAGGAGTCGAGGGTCTTCAACCCATGAACTTGTGATTTGGGACTTGCGAAAGGCATTTTCACCAAGGCCTAGTTGTGGTCATGTGAGGGTGAACCCTGAGCCTAGTGCTCATTCACACAGGTGGGGTTTCTGAAGGACCTATGGATCTGATTCGTTGAAGGTTCTAGCAGGGAACTAAAGGAGCTACTTTGACATCAGGTGGATTTGGAACGATCCTATAGCGGATTTCGGCCTGAGGGTCGTAGGTGTGCATCATCTATACAACAAAAATGGAAACCAATGGTGCATATCATATGCGTCCTCCGAGGTCACTGAGTGTGGACTACATTTGTCCCACTACACCTTGACCTCATCTATTGTCTGACGTCGTAAATGTATAATGTGGTTATCCAAGATGCAAATCGGTTCAGCCATGAGTGCACCCTCATCTAACACCCGCAAGGTGCTAAGCTTAAAGAGGTTTAGGATCACTAATCATAATGTCTCAAATAGAGACATGAAAGACATCATGCATATGCCTCAAGAATCAAGTAAGGCTAGTCATTAGGCCAGGAACCTCTCTTTTCCACAATATCCTAGGATCCCACAAACCTAGGGGATAGTTTAGCTTCTTTTCCAAATCTGATCGAATTCTTATGAGATTTTAGCTGTAAAAATACTCGATCTCCACATCGTAACTATGGTCGACACAACGCGCATCGACATAACTCTTCTTCCAATCCTGTGCTTACTTGATCCTTTCTCTTATAGTTTTATTTTAATCTTACATTTCTTGGATCGCTTCCAATCCCAATAGGACCCTATCCTCAAGTTGATCCCAACTCAAAGGCATCTGACACAGTCGCCCATAAAGAAACTTGAAAGGCACCATATTAATGGTGCTTTGGTAACTATTGTTATAAGCAAATTCTACCAGTGGAAAGAATTCTTCCCAATGCTTTTGTTAGTCCATCATGTACATGCACATGTATTCCAAGGTCTATTTCATTCGTTCAGTTTTCCTATCAGTCTCTGGGTGATACACAATACTAACGTTAAGTCATGTTCCCAAGGCCTCTTGGAAACTAGTCCAAATTGTCTAGTAAACGTTGATCCTCAATCAGATATAATCCTTTTAGGTATGCCATGCAACCTCACAATCTCAGTGATGAAAACTTGAGCTATGTCAGGTGCCTAATAAGTCATACACACAAGAATAAAATGATCACTCTTCATCGGAGTGTTGACTACCAAAAAAATCCAGTCATGTCTCATTTCCATCAATGGCAATCCAACAATGAAATCCATCGAAATAACCTCCCATTTCGACTCCAGACTAGCGTGTAGTTGTAGTAATCCTACTGGATGTCTATGTTCATCCTTTACCTGCTGACATTCTAGACATCTGGCCACATATTTGACTATGTCTTCCTTCATTCCTTTTCAGAAGAATAGGGGCTTAAGGTCCACCCTCATCTTCGTGACTCCTGGGTGAGCCATGTACAATGATCTCTGAGCCTCATTTAGGATCAAACTCCTCAACTCGTCGTTCAATGGTATGTAAATTCAATTTTTAAATATCAGTAGTCGATCATTGTTCAACATAAATCCTTCAAATATTGCTACCATAATTGTGTTCTATCCAATAAAATCCTTGACCTCTTTGTACCAGTCATCGTCACACTATAAATCTAGAATATTTCCAAGTAGATTCGTCTAAAGAGGCAACACCAAAAACATGCGTGGTCTTCAACTCAATTCCTCTACCACTCAGTTTACTATTCCTTTTATGTAAGTAATCTTGAATTCATACTTGCTAAGAAATTCTGACCAACATCGTTGTCGTGCATTCATGTCGCTTTACATAAAGATGTGTTGTAGTTCACAGTGATCCACTTTTAGTTCAAATTTTCATCCAACAACGTATTGTCTCCAAACCTTCAAGGCATATACAATGGCTAACAACTCCAAATCATGCGTTGCAATTTATCCTCATGCCTTCTCAGTTTCCTCGAGATGTAATCGATCCCTCAACCATCTTGCATTAAGACTCCTAAGCCTCCCTTCGATGCATCAGTGCATGACAAGAAGTTTGCTTCCATGTCAGGGACCTTTAGTATCGGTGTCATTGTCAACAGCTCCTTGAGCCTCTGAAATTCTTCCACACATTTCTCATTCCAAACAAACTTCTTGATCTTCTTCTGCAATTCCATGATCATATTTGTTATCCTCAAAAATCCCTCGATGAACCATAGATAATATCCTGCCTAACCCATGAAGCTATGCACTTCCGAGACATTCGTCAGCATAGGCCATTCCATAATAGCCTCGACCTTTGCTAGATCCATTGTGATACCTTCATCGGAGATGACATTCCCTAAGTAGTGAATATTCACTTGATAAAATGAGCTTTTAGACAACTTCCCAAACAATTTGTGCTCTTGTTGACACTATAGTACCAAGCACAAGTTCTCATCATGCTCCTTCATCGTCTGAGAGTAAATCATAATATCATTAATGAATACTTGGATGAACTTGTCCAACTACTCGCAAAACACGTCGTTCATCAAACTCATAAGTACCCTAGGGGTGTTTGTCAATCCAATGGTAAAACAGTAAACTCATAAAATCCAAACCTTGTCTTAAAGGCGATCTTAGGGATGTCATCCCCTTGATCTATAACAAGTGATACCTTGATCGAAAATCGATCTTGGAAAACACCGTTGCACCCTTCATTTGATCGAATAGATCATCAATCCTTGGTAATGGATATTTATTATTTATCATTTCCTTGTTCAAATGAATTTAGTCAATGCAGAGTCTCCATGACCCATCCTTCCTTCATACGAAAATAACAGGTGCACCCCATGGTGGCACACTCGAACACATAAGTCCCAGGTCCAACAACTCCTTTGGTTGCATTCTCGACTCCTGTAACTCTGAGGTTGACATACGATAAGGAGTTCTCTCTATGGGTTCAGTCCCCAATTTTAGGTCTATGGTAAAATCCAATTCCCTCTCTGGTGGAATCACAAGTAACTCCTCCAAAAAGGAATCTACAAACTCTCTCACCATCGATAGGTGTTATAAACCTTCTGCTACTCCTTTTTCATTTAATGCAAGGATCGCATAAAGCTTAAATCGCTTGTGCAATCTCTTCCGTAACTAGAAGGAAGAGATAAACCTCAGGGAAAATCCCTGGTTCCAACCTACAATCACACTTCTTTGTCCTTCATCATCGACCAAGATCAACCATTTCGTATTATAGTTGAGTAGAACTTCATGCAATTCCAATCATTCCATACCAATCATGACGTCATAAGATCCTAATATCGTGACATACAAGCTGGCCCTGGTGACAAAATCTCCCAGGTTAAGGGTATAGCCTGTAACCTTTCCTCCAACCTTTTCTTTGGATCTGGAATCCATCTCTACAAATATAAACTCAAACTATTCGATTCCCTTTACCTTAATCCCTTTTATCAATTTACCAAATATGAGACTCTCGGTAGCACCGCGATCTATCAAATCTAAGGGTTTGGTCAGCGATGGTACTAGAGGTCTTGAGCACAGTCGACTAGTGCTCTGCCTGACGTTTATTTACAGCTGCAAGAATTCGATGGGACTTTCCCAAAACTCCCACGGTAGTGGGTCCAGCTGATCCAGATGCTCGGGCCCTTTCCTCTGGGAAGTCATGCTGGTAATGTGGCTCCCCACAGTCCAACACACTTTCTTCGGTCTAGTAATCCTAGTACTCGAAGTAGAAGTTGAATTCTAACAATAAGGCCAAACTCGAACTTCTTGACCTTATGTTTCTGGGTAAATTGGTGTGGACCATATCGAAGAAGACCCAATGGGCCTCATACTCGAGCACCGTACGACTACCTTGTCACAAGGCGTCGAACTCGTTGACCTGACGCTCAGTGAATTCCTCAAAAAGATACATATCCTGGAACCATTCCTCGAATAGTTCCCATGACGCATCATCGATGGCCATGTACAAAAGTGGAAGGAGCATCTTCCGACATAGAAGAGTGCTCCCCTTTAGTTGAAATACCACCATGCGGACCTTCATGTTGGAGGTCATAATCATGAAGTGTGAAGCATAATGCCTTTCTCTACAAATGTACCTCAACATCATATACATTTGTGACACTCATGGACTCAATAACTCAACTCTCTTGATTTCTCAATGGATGCTAACGGTACTAGATAGAGTGCACGGTGGAACCACAAGTGTACAGGTGCCCTGGTCTCATCTTAGTACCGATGGTGTATCAAGGCCCTTGAAATTACCTAGAAGGGCCTTGTCATACCATCATCATCCCTTACAATAAGAGAATCCATCCCAAGGACTTGTTCTTCCCCTTTGGGGTTCAACTCCGAGGGTGCGAAAACTTCTGGAGGCATTGCACCTCCTTCCACGATACCACTTTGCGAACTTATGAGGTGTCCTCTAAAATATATCACCACAATGACACGTTAAGGTTTTTAATTAACACAATGGTTGATACTCACAGGTTTACTGCAGTGGTAAGCGTGGTGATCCATAGTTGCAAGGTTTAACCTGGCTCTGATACCATATGTAACGACCCCTTCGTTATGACTACACACAACGCAATGCCAATTTTTTTTGTTTTTTTGTTTTAAGCATGACAGGAATGCAACAACAAACAACAGTTAACGGTGCAACTAGATGACGACACAACTCAAGAAGATTAGGCAACATACAACAACGACTCCACATACTAGCACATTAGGTGTTGGACGTAACATCCAATAATCAAGAAAGAAATGACTATCGTCCCGTCACAATAAGACAACGCCTATAGTCTAAGGACAACATCAACCACCCGACACCACGTCTTCGAAAAACAATAACTATATACCTCTACGGCACGCACAACCCAACAAGTTGAGGCGTTACACAATCCAGTACCAAAATCAATTACAACGACAACACCCACATCGGGAAATGCAAGACTCTGGCCAGGTTATCATTCGCATCTATCTGGTAGGGCACAAATTTATCCCCTCATCGGGAATAAGGCCAACACCAGGTGATGGGCGTGTCCGTAAGCATGGCACAACATAGCAATTCTAGGCCATCAACTCAAGCTAACATCCTCGTGCTAGGAGACCAAAATAACTGTCAAAAGATGAGGACTAAACCCAATGCCCCCAAGCAACAAATCGATAAGATGCAAGGTGACATCCTCCATCTAAATCATGCAAGCTATTAAGCGACTTCACCCACAACCATAACCCATTATATGTTCAACACAGTGTCTAAGCGTGAAGGAGTGAACTTTAAGAAATGTTATCATTGTCAAAAGTGTCCTAACTGTGACTAAGAATGTAAACTATATATAAAAAAATATGGTTATTAAAATCATAAGTCATAATAAGGTTGAACTAAACACACTTAACAATATCAACATGCTAGTCAACATTAAACGTTGTCTACTAACAAACCCTGCGCATTACATTAACAAGTCTTTGTCTATAATCACACTTGACATTACACTTGTCTAAGATTACATTGTCAACCAATACATTGTTCATTAATACACCATTGTTTCCCAATTAATGCATGAATCGCTAGGAAATCCTCAAGGAAATCATTGTGTCGAATAACAATAACATTGTTAATGGCGGTGCGTATATTAAAAAAATAACATTAACTCCATAATAAAGAACTATAACGATGTGCATATATTAGAGAAGTAACAGAAACTGTAGATTGGTGGGAATAGAGCATTAAAAATTTGCTGTATCATTGTCAACATTATTGATACACAGTCATATAAGTTGAAATATAGGCCTGAAAGTTAAAACTCGCAACCCTATCGTTAAATTCCTATAGACCTATTAAAAAAAACATAGGCATGCATAACCCTTCTTATCCATCGTTATCCCTCAGATTGAACAATTATAATAAATTCACTAAATCATAGAGGAGAGAAAAAAAGAAATTTGTTGTCTTCTAATCATCGATAAAAATTCTACGTTGTATATTCACCTTTCTGGGCAACGAAATGGTAGAACTGAAATGGTGGGATGAAAAAGGGTCGCTGCCCAACAAGTCATGGTGTAAAGAAAATGGCATTACACTTCAAAATGGAAATCATTGTATAACATTCCATCATAAATGAAATTAGTTGTGATTAACCCATTCACACCTCATCACATGATGCCTATGCACTAAAATGCAGTATTTCGTTGGAAATATAAGATTCGGATACGTGGGTACAAAGGTCATGGAATCACTATTAAATTCGGGGTTCAACACGCCAGCCCAACAACATGCAACTAATTCGAGGTAAAATAAATATGGCCAATTTGTAGTCCACAAAAATTTAATTCACAGTGTACAAAATGGTTTTGTTGGCATGCAAAGATGAATTCGCATAGCAAAAAAATGAAGATGCTTTCAAGCAATATGTTGTCTTTACCCATCTAAATCACTAAGTTTATCAATGG
>SNQJ01S0058243.1:75517-96496 GCA_010110895.2 Picea sitchensis
CCAAAGCTAACTTTCTCCATGAGAACTCCTCTCCTTTTATAAGTTGAAGAGGATAAGGTGAGGAGGTTAGGATGATCCCACTAAATCATGAAAGCGAGTAATATCCAAACCATTCATACGCCACCTCACCATAGAAGTTTCTCCTTCTAGAAGATTCGAGAAAACGCTTGTTTTTCCCATGTGTAGGCATTCTCACACCCTGCCTATAGAGCAACCTGTGAACATATCGCACCCTAGCTATGGTGAAACCTGTGAGAATCAGGCATTCTCGCACCCTGCCTATATAGCAACCTGTGAACTTCCTTTTTAACAGGGTTTTTACAAAGGAAAATGCAACTTCTTTTCTCAAGAAAAGTTATTCTCGCTTCTCTCTTCAGTAACTCAGGCCACTGACCCCTCTGAAGGATTTACATCATTAACGGTCATAGGGATGACGAAAAAAATGTGTAACACACTTGCCTCAACCTCTTTCCCTTGCACGACGTCCCCTTCAGGACACACTTTGTGCTCTAAGGGTGCCACTCACCTCTTTCCATTTTTCTTGCACGACATGCCCTTCAGGATGCACTACGTGCTCCAAGGGTGCCACTCATCTCTTGACTAACTTGGTAGACATTAAAATCCCTTGGATTCAATACTCCGCCAGGTGATCTTGTGGGAGACTAAAGGCCTCTAAGGAATAAGGTCCCTGCCTTATTGCACGCCCCTTAAAATCATTGTGAGCGACTATCACAGTGAGCCCTCATGGCATCGTGGGTCTTCTCTAACTAGGTAATTTTTAACCTATAGTTCGAGCCACGATGAGAGTGCTAGTAGGTTGTAGTAGAGATGCTATCCACACCTCTCCCTCAACTTCTCTAGTAGTCATGCATGACCCCTCTACTCCACATGTGAGTCTGGTCGGCAATTTATCATCAACCTACATCATCAATGAATCATGTCAGTATAACATCCATAATAATAACATCTAATCAAATGTATATATTTCATATATATACAACAATCAAACCCCAATAGTCCACTCTCTGACTCGGTCTGAAGTCCAAGGTTCTCTTCTATGCTTCTGCATCCTCGAGGTCCAAATCCTGAACACTCAGGAGAACCGAGTCAATAGCACCTGTCTAAGTCAATGCATCAAAATAACATATAATCACATCCATAATGCCTCATAATAATAATCAACGGTCAATGGGATAATAATTCGGATCACTTGGAAGGAAGTGTCCTCAAATAATAATTTTGCTCAGTTTGTGCAAGAGAGGGATGTTACATACACCCCTATTGCTCTAAACTTCATCCCGAAGTTTCACAGTATATAAGTGCCGAAATAATGTGTATCACAGTGTCATAAGTCTATCTATCCAACAAAAATGGAAACTGATGGTGCATATCATATGCGTCCTCTGAGGTCGCTGAGGTTGGACTACAGTTGTCCCACTAGACCTTGACCTCATCTATTGTCCGATGTCGTAGCTATAGAATGCGATGATCCAAGATCTGGATCGGCTCAGCCGTGAGCGCACCCTCATCCGACACCCGCAAGGTGCTCAAGTCAAACAGGTGTAGGATCACTAATCATAATGTCTCAAACAGAGATGTGAAAGAAATCATGCATATGCCTCAAGAATAAGGAAATACTAGTTATTAGGCCACCGACCTCTCTTTACCACAATATTGTAGGATCCCATGAACCTAGGAGATAGTTTAGCCCCTTTTCCAAATCTGATCGAACTCTTATGAGGTTTTAGCCACAAAAATACTCAATCACCACATTGTAACTATGGTCGACATGACACGCATCGACATAACTCTTTTGTCGATCCTATGCTTCCTTGATCCTTTGTCTTATAGTTTTCTTTTAATATTCCATTTCCTAGATCGCTTATGGTCCCACCAGAACCCTATCCTCACGTTGATCCCAACTCAAATGAGTCTAACATGGTCCCCATAAAGAAACTCGAAAGGTGCCATCTTAATAGTGCTTTGGTAGTTGTTGTTATAAACGAATTCTACCAGTGGCAAGAATTCTTCTCAATGCTTTTTTTGGTCCATCATGTACATGTGCAACATGTCTTCCAAGGACTGGTTCATTCCTTCAGTCTTTCTATCAGTATTTGGGTGATACAAAGTACTAACATTAATTCGGGTTCCCAAGGCCTCTTGGAAACTAGTCCAAATCGTCCAGTAAACAACGATCCTCGATCGGATATAATCCTCTTAGGTATGCCCTGCAACCTCACAATCTTACTGATGAAATATCAAGCTATGTTAGGTGTCTAATAAGTCATACACACCAGAATAAAATGAGCACTCTTTGTCAGAGTGTCAACTACCCCAAAAATTGAGTCGTTTCTCCTTTCCTTTAGTGGAAATCTAGCAGTGAAATCCATCAAAATGACCTCCCATTTTGATTCCAGACCAGTGTGTGGTTGTAGTAATCTTGATGGGTGTCTATGTTTAGCCTTTACCTGCTGACATTCTAGACATTTGGCCACATATTTGAGTACATCTTCCTTCATTCATTTCCAGAAGAATAGGGGTTTAAGGTCCTCCCTCATCTTCATGACTCCTAGGTGAGCCATGTACACTATTTTGTGAGCCTCATTTAGGATAAAAATCCTCAACTCGTCGTTCAGTGGTAGGTAAATTCAATTTTTAAATCTCAGTAGTCCATCATTGTTCAATGTAAATCCTTCAAATATTGGTACCATCATTGTGTTATGTCTAATAAAATCCTTGACCTCTTTGTACCAGTCATCATCACATTATAAATCTAGAATATTTGCATGTAGATTCATCTGAAGAGGCAACACCGAAAAGATGTGTGGTCTATGAGTCAATGCATCTACCACTCGGTTCATTATTCCTTTTATGTAAGTAATATCGAATTCATACTCTCTTAAGAAATTCTAACCAACGCCATTGTCATGCGTTCAGGTCGCTTTGCATAAAGATTTGTTGTAGTCCACAGTGGTCCATTTTTAGTTCACATTTTTGTCCAACAAGGTAGTGTCTCCAAACCTTCAAGGCATATACAATGGCTAACAACTCCAAATCATGCATCACAAGTTCTCCTCATGCCTTCTCATTTTCCTTGAGATGTAAGAGATCACTTGACCATCTTGCATCAAGACTCCTAAGCCTTCCTTGGATGCGTCAGTGCATGCCAAGAAGTCAGTGTCCAGGTCAGGGAACTTTAGTATTGGTGTCATTGTCAACAACTCCTTGGGCCTCTAAAATTCTTTTGTCCATTTCTCGTTCCAAACAAAATTCTTTATCTTCATCTACAATTCCATGATCGAATATTCTACCCTCGAAAATCCCTCGACGAATCATCGATAGTATCCTTCCTAACCCATGAAGCTATGCGCTTCCAGGACATTCATCGACATAGGCCATTCCATAATAGCCTCGACCTTTGCTAAATCCATGGTGATACCTTCGTCAGAGACGACATGCCCTAAGTATTGAATATTTTCTTAATAAAACGATCATTTAGACCACTTCCAAAACAATTTGTGCTCTTGCTGACACTGTAGTACCAAGTGCAAGTGCTCATCAAGCTCCTCCATCATCCGAGAGTAAATAAGAATATCATCAATGAATACTTTCATGGACTTGTCCAAGTACTCATGAAACATCCCGTTCATCAAACTCATAAGTACCCCAGGGGTGTTTGTTAGTCCAACAGTAAAACAATAAACTCGTAAAATCCAAACCTTGTCTTAAAGGCGATCTTAGGGATGTCATCCCCTTGATCTATAACTGGCGATACCCTGATCACAAATCGATCTTGGAAAACACCGTCGCACCCTTCATCTAATCGAAAAGATCATCAATCCTTGGTAATGGATATTGATTCTTGATTATTTCTTTGTTCAAATGATAGTAGTCAATGCAGAATCTCCATGACCCATCCTTCCTTCATATGAAAATAATAGGCACACCCCACGGTGGCACACTCGGACACATATGTCCCATATTGAACAACTCCTTTAGTTACAATCTTGACTCCTGTAACTATGGGGTTGACATACGATAAGGCATTCTCGCTATGGGTTAAGTCCCCAGTTTAAGTCTATGGTAAAATCCAATTCCCTCCTCAGTGGCATCCCATGTAACTCCTCCAGAAAGGCATCTGAAAATGTTCTCAGCACTAGTAGGTGTTCTAAACCTTTCGCTACTCCTTTTTCATTTAATGCAAGGATCTCATAAATCTTACATCCCTTGTACAAGATCTTCCGTAACTGGAATGAAGAGATAAACCTCAGGGAAAATACCTAGTTCCGACCTAGAATCATGCATCTTTATCCCTCGTCATCGACCAAGCTCAATCGTTTCGTCTTATAGTTGAGTATCGCTTCATGTGATTCCAATGAGTCCACACTAATCACGACGTCATAAGATCCTAATATCGTGATGTATAGGTTGGCCTTAGTGACAAACTCTCCCAGGTTAAGGGTATAGCTCATAAACTTTACTCCAACCTTTTGTTTGGCTTGTGAATCCATCTCTACAAAGCTAAACTCAACCTGTTCGATTACCTTTAACTTAATCCCTTTTAGTACTTTACCAAATATGAGAATCTCGGTAGCACCAGGATCTATCAAATCTAAGGGTCTGGTCAGTGATGGCAACAGACGTCTTGAGCATAGTCGACTGGTTCTCTATCTGGCAGTTATTCGCTATAGCAAGAATCTCAGGGGCCTTGCCCAAAAATCCCTCGGTAGTGGGTCCAACTGATCCATATGCTCTGGCCCTTTCCTTTGGGAAGTCATGCTGGTAATGTGGCTCCCCACAGTCCAATACACTTTCTTTGGTCCAATAATCCTGGTACCCGAAGTAGAAGCTGGATTCTAACAATAAGGCCAAACTTGAACTTCTTGACCTTAAGTTTCTGGGTAAATTGGTGTGGAGCATACTGAAGTAGCCCCAACAGGCTTCGTACTTAGGAATCGTGTGACCATATTGTCACAAGGTGTTGAAATCGTTGAGATGACACTCAATGAATTCCTTAGAAATATACCTATCCTGGAACCATTCCTCGAACAGTTCCCATGATGCATTGTCAATGACCATTTCCAAAAGTGGCAGGAGCATCTTTCACCATAGAAGGGAACTCCCCTTGAGTTGAAATACCACCATGCGAACCTTCATGTTGGAGGTCGTAATCGCGAAGTGTGAAGAATAAAGCCTTACTCTACATCTGTTCCTCGATGACACATTCAACCGCAACGCTCGTGGACTCGAGAACTCAACTCTCTTGAGTTCTTAGTGGATGCTAACGGTACTAGATAGGGAACTTGGTGGAACCTCAGGGGTATAGGTTCCCTGGCCTCATTTTAGTAGTGATGGTGAATCAAGGCCCTTGACATTACCTAGAAGGGCCTTGTCATACCATCATCATCCCTTATAGCAAGAGAATCCATCCCAAGGACTTGTTCTTCCCCTTGGGGGTTCAACTTTGAGGTTGCGGAAACTTTTGGAGGCATTGCACCTCCTTCCACGACACCATGTTGTGAACCTATGAGGTATCCTCTAAAAGTGATCACCACAATGGCATGTTAAGGTTTTTAATTAACACAATGGTTGATACTCACGAGTTCACTACAGTGGAAATCCCGATGATCCATAGTCACAAGGTTGAGCCTGGCTCTGATACCATATATAACGACCCCTTCGTTATGACTACACGTGACGCAATGCCAAATTTGTTTTTGTTTTTGTTTTTGTTTTAAGAAGGAAAGGAACTTAACAACAAACAATAGTTAATGGTGCAACTAGATGACGACACAACTGAAGCAGATCAGGCAACAGAAAACAATGACTCCACATACTAGCACATCAGGTGCTCAACATAACATGCAATAATCAAGAAAGAAATGACTACCCGCCCGTCACAACTAGACGATGCCTACAGACTAAAGAAAACATCAACCACCCGACACCATAGCTTCGACGACCAGTAACTATATACCTCTATGGTGCACATAACCCTATGCATTGAGGAGTTACACAATCTAGTACCAACATTAATTACAATGACAATGCCCACATCAGGAAAGGAAAGAATCCGGCCATGTTATCATTCATATCTATCCGATAGGGCATGCATTGATCCCCTCATCGGTAATCACACCAACACCAAGTGATGGGCGTGTTTGTAACCATGGCGCAACATAGAAATTCTAGGCCATCAATGCAATCTAACATCCTCACGCTAGGAGACCAAAATAACTGTTAAAAGACGAGGACTAAACCCAACGGCCCCAAGCAACAAATTGATAAGATGCAAGGGGACATCCTCCACCTAAATCACGCAAGCTATTAAGCGACTTTACCCACAACCATAACCCATTATCCATTTAGCACGGTGTCTAAGCATGAAGGAATGAACTTTAAGAAATGTTGTCATTGTCAAAAGTGCCCCAACTGTGACTAAGAATGTAAACTATATATATAAAAAAGATGGTTATTAAAATCATAAGTCATAATAAGGGTGAACTAAACACACTTAACAATATCAACATGCTTGTCAATATTAAAAATTTTCCATTAACAAAACCTACCCATTTGATAAACAATTATTTGTCTATAATCACACTTGACATTACGCTTTTTTAAAAATACATTGTCAACCAATACGTTGTTCATTAATACACCATTGTTGCCCAATTAATGCATGAATTGCTTGGATATCCTCAAGGAAATGTTTGTGTCGAATAACAATAAGATTGTTTATGGCGGTGCATATATTAAAGAAATAACATTAACTCCATATTAAATAACTATACCACTACGCATCTATTAGAGAAGTAACATAAACTATATATCATTGGGCATAGAGAATTAAAAACTCGTCATATCATTGTCAACACTATTGATATGCAGTCATATAAGTTGAAATGCACGCCTGAAAGTTAAAACTTGCAACCCTATCATTAAATGCCTGCAGACCTATTAAAAACAAACACATGCATTCATAACCCTTCTTATCCATCGTTATCCCTCAAATTGAAAAATTATAATAAATTCGCTAAATCATAGAGGAGAAACACAAAAAAATTAGTTGTCTTCTAATCATCGATAAAAATTCTACACTATCTATTCACCTTTCTGGGCAACGAAATGGTAAAACAAAAATGGTGGGATGAAATGGGCAAGGGAGAGATGGTAACATGAAATGGGAAAGGGTAAAAGGGAAACCCTGAGAAAAAGGGTCGTTGTCCAACAAGTCATGGTCTAAAACAAATTCCATTACACTTCAAAATGGAAATCACTATATAACATGTCATCATAAACGAAATTAGTTGCGATTAACCCATTTTCACCTCATCACATGATGCCTATGCACTAACACGCAGTATTTCACTGGCAATATAAGATTTGTATACGCAGGTACAATGGTCATGGAACCACTGTTAAATTCGGGGTTAAACAAGCCGATCCAACAACATTTAACTAAATCGAGGTACAATAAATATGGCCAATTTGTAGTCTACAAACATTTAATTCGCAGAGTACAAAATAGTTTTGTTGGCATGCAAAGATAAATTCGCAGAGAAAAATATTGAATATGTTGTCAAGCAATACACTGCCTTTACCCATCTAAATCACCGAGTTTATCAATAAAAATTGTTGGGTAAATGGGAGTTCTTTGCGATAACCCTTTTTAAAAATTTTAAACCCCCACCCCTCAGGATTTGAATGGATACCAATGATATAAATTTCAACACAAAGTACAAACTACATTTGAGAAATGCAGAGAAGGAAAAAAAATCGTTGTGCAATCAACAAGTTCTGTGACTAAGGAACCATAGATTCCCAACCCAGATGTTGTGTAAGAGAAGGGGCCAAGTAGATTGTGTAAAGACTGTGTAAAAGAGCAGTATGAAATCTTGTATAAATTACAGTTTAGAACCAAAATTAGTGGTTGGTTATTGAAGATCGAAGTAGTAAGATAATTTAATGATATTGTTCAAATTACAATGTCGATTAAGGTTTTGAACTCGCTGTAAAAAAATAAAAGAATTTCGCAAATTAAAAACAATGCTATCCAAGCACTAAGGGAAAAAACGCCTCCATATAAAATCACAGTTAAGAAAAAAAACGTTTTCTGAAGAATAGAAATATCATAGTCAATATGTAATATCTAGCAGATTAAAATTCACCATTAATTGTACTAAACTGCAGAGGAAATCAACCAGAAGCAGGCGCTAGACAATCACTTGACTAGGAACAACCAACAAGGGTAGACAGTGGGGAAAACATCCTTCACTCATCATCCATGCACATAAAAGCAGGAAGTTTAGATCCATGGGTCCATTAACACCAAAGTGACAATCGTAGATTAGGTTCTTGGCCAACTTCTTAGGTGTGGATTGATGAGTTAGGGACGAAGGAAAAAAAATAAACCGCAAATCATCACAAATCAATAAAACCATAGGATGGTCAAGACATGCAGGGATCAAAAGCCAAGGGAATCAATCAAAAATGAGCTTAAGGCTATGGGGAAAATCAGTCATCAATTCAAATGCTAATTTTATTTATTTATTTTTATGTCTGGAGGAATCAGCAACTAGTTGGGCGCGTGCTCGCGTTACACGTGGTTGTGTTATCCAACTGCTACCACTATAACCTCCAGGTGTTCCCACGAGGCCTCATACGTGGCACACATTGTAAGTCGGGGGGAATTGAACTCTAAACCTCATGGAACTTCATTTTCACGGCACTTGCCAATTGAGCTGCCCCCCCGGGGGCAATTCAAATGCTAATTCAATCACTTTCTTTACCCAATTAAACATACAGACTAAGAGCGTAAAGTATACTAATAATCTACCATGCATAAATAAAAGAAGCATATCGTATCCCAAGTAGCCCACTCTGAGTTGTTGTCCCATGCGCTCCCTCTTTCCAACCGATGAGAATTCACTGGTACCTCCCAGCAAACGCCAGGGGTACTCTTCTTCCCCCTTCAACTCTCAAGCCGCAAAGGTTCCATGCACACTAAACCCAAGAATCAACTAGCTCCTAGCTTGCCTCACAAAGTTGAGCTACCACTCCTCACCAAGCTAGGTATCCCAACTCCCACAAGCTAAGTCAGTCAAGTCTGAAATTATGCAGTGTAATGTTACGCAAACAGAATAGATCCATCATCCTTCACCTCCCTCCATTATATAGAGTATTCAAGTCCGTTACTTTCCCAGTTTCCCATTTCAATTATTTTTCAACAATTTAATTCATAAAATCCTCCTGGTACATGTGTTACCCATCCCCTTCATTGCACCATAAATTAATTTCATTAATTAATTAATTACTCCTATTTCCCTCACCCACCTAAAGGCACTCCTAGAATCGCTCCTAGGTGTCCCGATATTCCCTTACAAGTTTTGATGACTTTCCCCCTTACTAATTTACTAGTTGAGTTTAATTTAGAAAGTTCTTAAACGCTAGATACCTTACTAAGTTAGACTTTCTGATTTTCCCTTTGGTTTCCCCCTTTTTTTATGTTTCCCGCTTTTTCCTAGTTTGCTAATTCTTTTAAATTTCTCTCCTTCCCTTTTCATTTAAAACTCAAATTGGTAGGTGTAGAAAATTAACTTTTTCCCTTTTTCCTTTTTAATTAATAAATTTTTATTAGCATGAGTAACAAAACAATTATTTCCCCTTTTCCCGACTTTTTAAATTTTATCCCCCAAAATATTTTTATAAATTAAATGAATTACTTACCCCCTTCTCCTCACATGATTAATGATTATTATTATTATTATTATTTATTTATTTTTATATAAATAGATAAAAATTATTTTATCACAAGTATCACTTAGACTTAGACTTTATTTTCCTAGGCCTGGCGACATTTTATTAGGGGTGATGTTTTAAATATTTCTTATCATGTTATTCATCCTACGGTCATCTAGGTTTTTCCAATTATTCATTAACAACGCGACGTGCCCTTCAGGACACACTAGGTGCTCCAAGGGTGCCACTCGCCTCAACTTGTTTCCCTTGTGCGACGTTCCCTTCAGGATGCACTACATGCTCCAAGGGTGTCACTCGCCTCTTTCCATTTTTATTGCACGATGTGCTCTTCAGGATACACTACGTTCTCCAAGGGTGCCACTCGCCTCTTGACTGAGTTGTTAGACATAAAAAAACCCATATTTCAATACTCCGCCAGGTGATCTTGTTGGAGACTAAGGGCCTCTAAGGTGTAAGGCCCCTACCTTATTGCGCACCCCTTATAATCATCATGAGAAACTGTCATAGTCAGCCCTCACAGAATCATGGGTCTTCTCGAACTAGGTAATCATTAACCTACAGTTTGAGACACAACAAGAATTCTAGTAGGATGTGGCATGGATGCTCTCCATACCTCTCCCTCAACATCTCTGGTAGTCATGCGTGACCCCTCTACTCCACATGTGAGTTTGGTCGGCAAGCTATCATTAGCCTGCATCATCAACAATCATGTCAGAATAACATCCATAATCATAACATATAAGCGGATGTAGATATGTCATATATATAGACCAATCAAAGCCCAATAGTCCACTCCCTGACTTGGTTCGGAGTCCAAGGGTCTCATCGATGCCTCTGCATCCTCAAGGTCCAAATCCTGCACACTCAAGAGAGCTGAGTCAATAGCACATGTCTAAGTCAATGGAGAAAAATAACATATAATCACATCCATAATGCCTCATAATAATAATCAACGGTCAATGGGATAATAATCTTGATCACTTGCAAGCAAGTGTCCTCAAATAATAAGTTTGCTCAGTGTGCATAAGAGCAAGATGTTACATGTTAGAAAGATAAATTAATTTTGATCAACTAAGTTATACTATACGCATTGAATAGATAGCGTTGAATGTATCCCTTCGTCGAACTCTCAGCTTACTTACACTGTTATGACATCGTTTCAACTATTGGGGCAATGATTTCATTCTTGGAATGGGAAGAGATATATGTCCTTTATTTAGACAACTAGATAATGGAATCTGCATTAGACGACAATCGATTTAGCATTTTCTATACGGCTAACTAATTGCTTCGACGTTCTTACCCCTGAGTGTTACTTTTACCTGACAGCGTTTCTAATTGGCAATATTGGTTGACAACTTCCCTCTATTTTAATTAACAGTAATAATTTGTGGTAGGATATCATTTAACAATGGCATCGACTGCATTGAATGCTCTAAATGACATTAATTATGACCAGGAATACGAAAATTAAATCTCATTAGACCAATATGGCATTAAATCTCATTAAATGCATATGGCAGTAAATCTCATTGAATGTATAAGGCATTAATTCTCATTGATTGTATAGAGACTTTTTTGGTAACGTGTAGCTTGAATTATATGGCATTTATAGCTTGTAATGTACAACTTGTCTTGTTGTTAATGTGTTATAAAATTGTTAATTGCTAAGTTAGATTGTATTAATGGTAGATTGATTTGTAATATTGTCTAAATTGTCATTTAGACTTACAAATTAGATTGCACTTAAGGTTTATTTAGCCTTGCACATTATTGACTAGTAGTCATTTAGACTTGCTAATTTAGATATGTGATTAAGCTAATTTGATATATAGTTATTGTTTAATTTGGTAAATTAGACTCTCTAAATTAGATTTGTATGTCATGTTAAGTTAGGTTTGTAAATCACTGACTATTTGTATTTTAGAATGGATAAATTAGATTTGTATTTAACGCTAATTTAGATCGTAAGTATTGACCAGTTTAGACTTCAAATATGGGTTGGGTTGCTGACGAGGTCATGTTTATTCTCGTGTCTTTCATTGATTGTATTCATCTTGCATCTGGGCAACTCATTGCTTGGGGTATGTTTGTAGCCTTCATGTCAGTTTTCGACTCCTAGCACGTTGTAGTTATCAAGAGTCCTTAGTCTAGATGGGATGTGTGGCGCCAAGGTTATTTATGCATCTATCACTTGGGGATGACATGATTCCTGATGAGGGGATCATGGTGCACCCTATTGGATAGCGATGAATGAAAACATGGCTGGAGCCGGTGCATTCTGTGTGAGTGTTGTCGAGTGTTGTAAGTTTCTTTGCCGCATGGGTAGAATGCCTTCATGTGTTTGGTTCACGCGCCATGAGGTTCTAGCCTTGTTCGTCAAGTCCATTGTGTCGAGAGGGGGATGTTGTCCCTTAGCTTGTAGGCATGTCTTGTTTGCGTCAGGCGAGTATTCATTCCTCCTTGTTGTTCTACGCATGTTTCGCCTAGTTCCCCTTGTGCTAGTGCATTGAGTCATAGTTTCATGTTGTATGGACTACGTTCTTGCGGTCATCATCAGTGGTGTGGTTAAATTGTTGTCGTCGTCACCTTCTTGCCTAAAATAAAAAAACAAATTGCACTTCTTCTTCGCTTGTAGTCGTAATGACGGGGTTGTTACACCCACCCATGAAATCATTGGATAAATTCTCCACATATCATTCCCTATTTTTCCATACCATCACCCATGGGTGTAATTTATCTCTGCTCATTGTTCTCTTTCCACTTTCCACTACTTCACCTCCCCTTTCATGGCCCATATTCACATAAATTTTGGGACGTGTGATTCCCGACCCGACTAGGATACCCCAAAACCTACACTCCAGTGTTCACATTGATTAACACTTCATCATCAACTACTAGTCCAAGGCCCTAATCTATTATTTTTCACAGCCCCTACTCTCATATGTTTCCATGAATAATCACCTTTGCTGAAGTGGACAACCTGGGACTTCAGGTTCTGCATTCCACCAAGTTCGGTAGTCCCCGTCTTCTCTCTTCCTTTATCATAATAAAAATACAAGAAGAGGATTATCCTCTCTCTTAATAGAACTTAAGTTCTTATAGGGGGTTGGTTTTTGGATGGTTTGCTTTAAACATATTCCTCAATCATCACCAAAAAAAGTAGAAAATGGGAAGAGATGCGCATATGGCCTAATGACACCCACCACCATAGATTACCTTAGGGCATGCTCTTCTCTTTCTAGAACCTCTATTGGGTTGCAACTACAACATTACTAGATAATTTTCTCTTACTCAAACCTAGCTACAACCACAACTCAATTTGATACTTTGGTCTATCATTGATGATGATTTTATCTTACTCAAGGCAATCGTAGAAGTATTTCAATGCGACATTTGTCTCAAGGACGAGCCAAGTAATAGTGGTGGGATATTTTTGGCACACCAATTTTTTTGTTAATATTGTGTGTGAAAATAAACATGGTTATGCTCACCCATCTCAGTTTCACACATGATCAAGCTAATGCATGAAAAATGAAAAGAAGTGCATGCTAGACTAGGTTTTGATATTATGCACCAAGTCCAAGGTCTACCAAATGCACATTGATATGAGTTTTGGATGGACATCGTAGATCAAGAAGAGCCACACTGGAATCAAGACATGAATCAATGGGAAATATAACAAAATGATAGCTTCCAACAACATGAGGGAATGTGGAGCAGAAAAAGGATAAGTTGTTGAGGAAGTTAAGATTGCCTCGATTCCAAAAAGGATACATGGAATGGAAGAAGGTGGCATAGGCATGTGAGATTGTTAGCCAGTAGAGAAAGTGGTGAAAAATCAATAGAGAATGTGTTTCAGATTAAATAACGCTATAAAAGGAAGCAATGACAACAAAAATAGAGTTATTCATTCAACCCATGCATCGAGTTTCTATTGTTGTCCAGTGTTGAAGAGATTTCTATGAAACTTTGTATCATTGCAATGTTGTAATTCTTTTGATTGTAAGTGTGATTCTTCCATATGTATAAAGTCTAAAAGGGTGTGCATGGTGCAGTGTGTTGTAATTCTATGAATTGTATAAAAGAATATGAGACTTTGTTGCTATCAAGTATGTTTTTCTTGATTATGAATACACTTAATGGAATGAAAAGAATAATAAAGTTGCAGCAATTCTGATGTATCATGTATCAATCATGTTGTAATTGGATATGTGTGTGTAATTTTTCTGCATAATTATAATAGTAAGTTGTCAGCTATGGAATGTATAAATGAAAAATAATATGGATATGTGTGTGTTTAATCCTTCATCTCCGAGACAAGACCATATGGTCTATGTATCCTCATTGCATCTCGAGTGAGACCTTATTCGACCTTGGTTGAATATTGATATGTCGATGCTTTGGGGGTTTTGTTGGTCAACTCTAGACGAACCTTGGGTCTAAATTGCCCAGTGTTAAGGAGGATGCGTGCAAGAATGAAGAGGACCAATAGTTGTTAGCATCCACTAAGACCAACATTAGTCTATTGGACCTTCAAAAAGTTAAGGAATTACTTGGTTTGCTTAAAAAAACAATTGTGCTAAAAAATATATAAGAGAGACAATCTTAAATCACTATAGTTTTTATGAGTTAAAAAGTTATAAAGGTTACAATTGTAACAAATATTTTGAAATTGAAATATATTGAGGGTGTATGTGGGACATTCAAAAAAAAAAATATTTTCATCTCCAACCCTTTTAGTGTCACAAATATGACAAATTATTTTGACTTGTGGCATTTTATAAATTGTCCACTATCCTATTTCAATATAGAATTCATGAGAGTTTGTTCTTATTTTAGCGAGGTTGATTTTATTCTTTAAGCTAGTTAAAATAGAAAGATACTTTTCATCTTCTAGATTATGGTTGATCACCTCCCTGTGATATATTAATTTTATCTAATTATCTAATTCTTTATATCAATACAATTTATACTTAAATTTAGATGTAATAATATCAAATTTATTTAAATTATTATGAAATGTTATTATGGTGTGAATTTACATTAATTTATCCATATTATGAGATTTATAAATACAATTTAATCATAGATTTTTTTACTAAATACAATGTATGTTTGTTCATATATATTTATTGTTGTTAATATATATTTTTAACAATATTACACCTAATCCCAATTTGTGAGATAATACCAATGACAACGACAATGATAAAAATATTGTACAATTGAATCTCTTATGTTCCATCACTCTATGGAGAGAGAGAAAGGTATACAAAATGTGTTTCAATGGAACGCTATAATTCCTTTTGAATATGATATATTTACAATTTATGTTTGCAACTTAATACTAATATGTCTGATAGTGATAAGTCGAGTGGGAATGGTAGAGATGAGGAGAATGAAGGGATAATGTCACTAAGAACACTAAATATGAGTTACTAGGTTATATAGAATTAGAATGACATAGCATGACACTATTACATTATGAAAAATAATTCAATAATTCAAGAAATATTAGAATGTGTTAATAATTGCCTAGTGGTCTCATGCATATGGCTATGGCATTTTGTAATATTATTATTCAATAACTCTATAGATTGTAAAAAGGGTTTATCCCATCATGGGATCATTTCCATTTCACTCTCATATCTAATAGAGGTGAAGGAGGTCCTTTTAGTGTGCAATAGAGCGTGATGTGATGCATATCTGGAGAAGACCATACATTGTAAGATTAGAGAGTTTAATTGAAGAATACAAAGACCAAATTTCATGGATGTTTCTCCACATTGGTTTTTTACCACATAAATCCTTGTCTCTTTTGTCTTGTGTTCCTCTGTTTTTCCATTATTTGATTCATTGTTTATTTTTTCTTTGCATAGGCGTTTAGACTGGTTGGATTTTATTATATTTTATTACATTTTTCTCTGATCTAACATGGTATTAGAGCTCTAACATGGTATCATATCCTATTAATGATCTCTTTCTCCTTGCACAAATTATGTTTTGAATTATTTTCATCAAGCTTGGATGTATATGTTCGTTTGGCCCCCCTTCTCTTTTAAATCTCTTTTTTTCTTCTGCTTGCCCTTCTTTTTAAATCTCTTTTTTTTCTTTGGACAATCACTTAGGTTTTCATCGATTCAGCATATATATATATATATATATATATATATATATATATATATATATATATATATATATATATATATATATATATATTTTCCACAACCAAACTCACCATTGTTCTATAATATAGGAATAAGTCAAGATAGACTATTGGTTCATAAAAATTAGTAGGTGTATTCTCCGTGCAAATTATTGAGGATCTCATCCGAGATAATTTTAACGATGGAAATTTATATTAAAATGTAGAAAACTAGGCTAATATTACTAATCCTTAATGTGCAAAATGTAATCAAATTTCTAAGGATTTTATATAGTTTCTATAAACTTTTGGTGATTTTTAAGGTAAAACAATTTTATTCTATGGAATTTGGGTGAATCATTTTTAGAAAAAATGGAAGTTGGTGAATCTTTTTTAGGGAAAAACCATGGAAAATTAGCCAATTTGCAAAATTTAACCCCTAAAATCATCTATGGATTTGGTTGTAACATATGGATGGTTTTCTACATTTTTATACTTACAATCTTATCCCTAATAGAAACAAATTTTGAAGCTATGTTTTCCAGTTCTTGAGGATGTTTGAAGTCTCCATTAAGGAGGGAAGTATTGTAATTCCATCTTCATCTTCAAATTACAACCATTATGTAATGATTGTTCAGTGGCCACATTTACCATTTTATAGCATATCATTATGAGGCATTTTTACAAAGAATGAGGCATCATTAGACTTGTGATATCACATATTGGCATGTAACACAACTCCAACTATGATTCTAGCCTTATATTCATCATTAATGGGGAATGCTAGAATGTGTTAAGGATTTCCTAATTGTGTTATGCACACGGATATGACATTTTTTAATGTTATTATTTGATAACTCTTTATATTATAAGAAAATGTTTATCCCACATAAATCATGGAATTTATTTTCCTTGTCACTCTCTCGTATATAATAGAGGTGGAAGAGGTCATTTTAGTATACAATGTAATGTGATGTGATGGATATTTTGAGATGACCAAGAATTGTAAAAGAATTGTAAGATTTGATGGTTTAGTTTATGAATTATTTGATTTATTAATTATCGATGCTATGATTCCCAATGACATGAACACGGATTCCAAGCTGTATGATATCCCATATTAGGAAGAACTTAAAGTTTCACAATTTTTCAATCCAATGCATGCATTAAATACACTTTTTCAATCTAATGCATGCATTAAATAATATGTGAAATATGTGATATTATCTTTGGAAATATATTGCTTTCACAAAGAAATATACATCGACATCTATAATATAGTTGGTCATATAAAAGACAAAGAAAGATATATGATAAAAAGAAACAAGGAATGTATATGGACAACAATTTATCTTCATGCACAAACAATATTGTCTAAGTATGAATTATATCTTTTGAAGAAGATGGTGTGTACAATTCAAACAATAAATTAATTTATCTTCGTGCACAAACAATATTGTGTAAGTATGAATTATATCTTTTGAAGAAGATGGTTTCTACAATTCAAACACCAAATTAATATTATTCTTGCTAATTTAAATCACTTATTATGGTGGTTACTTAACAAGACTCAATTCACATGATCATCATAATTTGTTAAAAGTACTAATGTGGTTGTGATATAATTGTGTCCAATGTCTTTAGTTTATCATTTTAAATTCTAATAATAATACACTCTAACCAATTTTAGTATGAATATGTTCAACAAATGTTTTTGATAGTAATACATGGAAATAATAGTTTCACATCAAATTTAAAGTAATCCCATTAAACTATTATATGAATTTATGAGGTAATTATTAATTTTATGAATTGATATTATTTATATATTTGACATATCATCCACCAATGAGGAACTAATATTCCCACCACCATCATAGTCCTGAAATAGGGCTCAAACAATAAAAGCAACACAAAAATACAACCAGAAAATCAACCCAAACATCAAAAGGAACTACTCCCTAGAGAAATCAAATGTTTGAGGGGTGATACTCCCTTGGCCATCCATCCCTCTAGGGGTACCCACATTATTTTATTAATTAATTGAGTGAATTAGTTATAAATGAATCTCTTTCTAACTTGGAGTTGGTGCATATGCATTTTATATTAGTTTGTAACCTTAAGTGAAATGCATACACAGATTAGGGTTTATAACTTGCATACTTTTCAAGACTATAAAAATACCTCTCGACTTCATTAATGAATTAAGGGAAGTTTTTATGATATCCTCTAATTCTCAGTTTTCTCATGTCGTATCTATTCATTTGGATCAACTTCGACTTCATCTTGTGATTTCTTTCTATCTGGGATCGACTGCAATCTTATATTTTGGATTGCTTGTCTAGATTTTGTTCATAGGTAACTATTCTTATCATTTGGTATCAATTAAGGAAAGTATTTTCATAATAGGGTTATATATAGGTTTCCCTCCCACTCTACACTCTTGAACACAAGAAATATCATCTTCTAGGTTTTTTTGAGTCCATCCTCCACCATAGTAACCTCGATTAATTGATTTTAATTGCAAAAAAACTCACCTTTTACCTATCTATACCACTCCTAGAGGTATTTTGTATTCCATTCCTCTGTTCCTTTTCCATTGAATATAAATTCAACAAAATCCCTAGATTCCAACCTTTTCAAAATTCTAACTCTAACCCTAACACTACTTGTCTTAGAAACCTTAACCCTAACTACAACCCTAACTCCTTCAACCCCCCCAAAACTTGAACACCCCAAGCCCATACTTCATCTAGTCCTAACCATCACCCCAATACTTCCATCATTCATGATGTTTCCACTACCACTAGACCCCCACTCATGATGTTCGAGAATGCCACTTCTTGCAATGGAAATCATAATCCAAAGCCCTATTTTCTTATGACCATGATAGTGAATTTGTCACAACCCATTATTTCCCTAAACTTTCTTGTTCTTATGTGGACATCACACTATCCAACCCAACTAGAAATGATCACTCCTTACTCTTTATGATAAGATCCAAATCCCAATTAATGTCAATTCTAATTTTCACTCATAACTGCCAAATTACAGAAAAACTCACCACTATGATCCTCGACAACAGAGGACAAAATAATTTGATCTCTAAGGCCTTTGTCAATTTTATCTATCCTCTCACCACCCCTCACCCTTCACCTTATCAAATCAAGAAGGTTAAAAAGACAATCCTTCTCTATTGATAAGAAAATGATTTTATATTAGATTTTCCATTGAACCTTTCCAATATACCATAGAATGTGGCATATATCCCCTATATTGCATCATTCCTATGTTGGGATTTAATTAGGGATGATTTCCACTTAAATAGAGAGGAAATTATGAGGAAAAAATACTTCCCCCACAATTACAACACCCAATAAAGGATTAACCAACACATATAGCCTAAAAATCCAACTAGGTAGTCATACCATACATTAAGGGGTAATACTCCCTTGAGGACGAAGGTAGTTGTCCAACCAAATATTTAGGGTTTCTACCCCCTTTGGGGGAAAAATTCTAGGGGCATCTACATTATTTTTTTTATTTAATTCTGTGAGTTAGTTATCAAGGAATATATTTATAGAATGGAGTTGTGGAATATGCATTTTATATTATTTGTAACATTTAGTGACATGCATACCTAGACTAGGGTTTTCAACTTGGAGACTTTATAAGAAAATAAAAGGGTCTCTTGTATTAATTAATAAAATTAGGGAAGTTTTTATGATCTTCTTCAATTTCTAGGTTTTTTTCATGTCTTATCTATTATTTTGGTTCAACTTTAGCTTCATATTGTGAATTATTTGTCTCTTAGATCATATACAATCTTGTCTTATGGATTATTTCTTTGTCTCATGTTTGTAGGAATCCATTTCTTGTCATCCACATACAAAATATCCAATTATAATATAACTTTTATAAACAAACAAATGTTACATATACTTTTTATGTTGCATTGAAATTAGGTGAATTACTTTGAAAGAGATAGCTTTCAAGAGGATCCATATATATTTTTTAAATATTTTAAAAATAATTGCCATACAGTTTTATGGATATCTAAGACACTTTTTCGTTCAATTGATTGAAGACATTAAATTATATTTTTTGGTGAGTTGTATATTGATATTTTCCACATAGGAATACATGGAAATTTTCATAAGGATTTGTTTCTAAGACAATGAGTATTCCCCAAAGGGTGCATAGATGAAAGAGAATTCTCATAAATAAAAAAATATGTTTGATATCGTAAAAAAAATTCCATGTAAGTGCTCCAATCATATTGGATTGTGAGAACAATGATGTATATGCACTTTTAAATTTATACTGGTATGATGTATATGGCTTTAATTGCATTCATTTAATATTTCATTTCACTAAATACTGATTTGAATTTTCCACTATCTTTGTAAATATTTATCAATTAGACAATATACATAAATACATTTTGTTAAATGTGGAGGAAGGCAAAAAAATATGTGGAAATGTATTATGGCATGCAAACAAAATTACAAAGTATATATAGATATTCATACATACAAATTCACTTAACCTACCAATCTATCATACTAGCCTACATAACCTACTTAATCTAAACCATTAATCCACCCAACTTACCTACCTACTAATATACATAACCCATAAACTTAATAAATAGAACCTACTAATCTAACCCACCAAACCTACCTAACTCATTAACCTAACCCGCCTACTCAACTATCATACTAAGCCCAAAAATGTGAAAATATGATCTACCTAACCCCATTTCACCTACATAACCTACCCCATTCACCCACCTAATATGCATACTCCCTAACCCACCCCATTAATGTTCCTAACCCATCTAATTTTCACCTGGCTCACCTAAACCATAACCTACCCACATGAATTTACACAACCTTCTATTTTACTAACTCATCTAACATGCTAACCCACTACCCCACATAATTTATCCTAACCCACTAACTTACCTAACTCACATTGAAGGGTCCATTTAGTATACTTATGGTATAACACCTTTGTTCATGGGATTAAAGAATATCCTTAATTCATTTTGTATCTAAAAAAACTCA
>SNQJ01S0058244.1:1397-43154 GCA_010110895.2 Picea sitchensis
ACTTTTTGGAAGGAGCAGCAGAAGCAAGGGGATAAAGCTCAACGGAGGATCTACACCAACCGTCGATAAAAAGGTTAGTTGATTCTTCCCATGTGTGCATGTGAAAAAGGGTTTTAGATTTGGGGTAGAAGGTTAAAAGTATCTTATGAAGGGTCATGATCTGCATGCAAGTTTAAGCCCTAGCTTGTTAGTCCGTAGGGTAGAATACCCCACAACAACCTCTCTGGCCGAGAACATCCACAATCAGCTATTCAAATTTACCATGGAGGGCATGCTCCGATACTCTTCTATACTGGCCTACATGTTCACCTTCTTTCAAGAAGACATGCTCTCTTTCCCTATGCAGAAAATGGACTAGGATGAAAAACCGCAGGCTGTAACCTCTTAGACTTCGCTGCTCAGAAGAAACTCCACAGAGTTTGATTTCAAACAGTTTGTCGAGCACTTTTACCATCTAGTGGTAAGAATTCTCAGTGGTAGACTAGAACCAAGGATAAATGAAGAGGTCCAGAGAATATTACACCTCTTATACCTCGCCAAGATTGGAGATTGGTTCCTCTATCAAAATCACACAGAAATCAGGGTATATGGGTGTGAGTTAGCTCCATACAAATTGCCCACATATTTTCCTATTAGGATATTCTCCCTGGAGTGTATTAGACAAATGATAAATTCATATGATATACATTTTGTTTCTCTGAAGAAGAAACAACATATGAGAATCAAAGAGCAGATAGGAACTTTTATCTGCAACAGACTAGCTGTTGGGGAAGAGGTAGATAAAATATTAAAGGAAATGAAATTCAGTACCAGTTTCACCTGGCACTATGATCCATGTGGGATCATTGCATAGATGAGATCGAAGAACAAAATATCTCTGTATGCTCACATACTCAAACCATAAATTGAGAAATATGTGAACCAGACAGAGTGGGATGTGATTACCTTGGAAGACACTGAACAACAATCTCTCTTAATCATGATCTCACACACTACCACTCAATAGGTACCAAAGGAGAAAACATCGAGGAAGGATGTCTCTCCTTGAGTCATTGAATTGTCAGCGGAGGATTTCCAGGTATACACAAAAAGGCCTAAAACCAACCACACTATTCATAGGTCTGGAGAGGAAGAGATCCAGTCTACCAAGGTAGTCGAGGGAGAATGTACACCACTTCTTCCAAGAAACCATTAGAGGATGTCTACTTCTTCCTCAAAGAAGCAGAGCGATACCACTATGACCACTCAACCTCGACATGGATCTGTAAAGCTGAGAATTTTTGAAAAATATGATTTGATTAAGAAGAAAAACCAGACATTGACCAAAAACACCTATGCTCAGTTCTGGAAGAAAACATTAACATCACAGTACAAGTTTCTCTCTGCATTTGACATTGAAAAGGGAAGAATTCACATGGTGTTTCTGCAAGCACATGTTCCCCATCCAAAAGAGATCACTGACTATAAAAGGTCAACTCTTGAATTTGATGCCAAACACATTCATCTAAATGACAAGATGGATCTACACAGGCAGACTGGAGAAATGGTTTTCTCCACATTTGCTCATGCTTCCAGTACTACTGTGAGATTATAGGTCTCTCTGAACAATGTTCAGACCCAGTTGAAATTGGAGAAAATATCTTCATTTGCAAAAGATAACAGGATAAAATCCTTAGAAGAGTTGGTGCTCAAGATTGGATATGACCACTCAAATGTGAAAGCAACTGAGGAGATTCTCAAGAAAAAGAATGTTGACATTGCATCTATGAGGAAGCAACTAAAATTTCCAGCTACATAAGACTCATAGGCCAAAGAGATAGTTGGGACATAAGGGGAGAAAGAGGAATTTATCAAGCTAATCATTGAACAGAGCACACAGATAAAGGAAATGGAGGTAGATTTGGAAAGGTTGTTGAAGGAGAAGGAACAATCAACACCTATGGAAGTCATTCCACTGAGTGCAGTTCCTCTTGCAAGATTTAGCACATCAATTGTATCAACAACCACTAAAACAAAAATTCCATCAGCCACCCCACTGGAAACCCTGAAAAAATCTGTAGAGCAAGCAAAATCAATGGAGGAGATGACCCTGCAAGGAACATAAATCAACAGACTTAAAAAGGAGGTTAAGAATCTCTAGGAGCTTAAATATTCCTACCAGACAAGCTACAACATTGAGAGGCAAGCATCGGAAAAGCTCAAGCAGGAAATACAACATATTTAGAAACAAACAGTGGGAGGCAAAACACTAGCAGAGGCTAAGGAGAACATTTGGATAGATATCTCCAAATCCATAAACGAAATATGGCCCATGGTGCAAATCATGTTCGAGCAACATGAATTGGTGCTGAGGAGTAGGTAGGCCATCAACAAGATAAAAGGAGAGCTGGGTGAAATACACACTGAAGCTAATGAAATCATTAAATTTATGAATTCAACAAAACAAAAAATATCCTCGAGGTCAAAAGAGTTTTGACAAAATGAGGATTAATGTTGCAGCTAGAGGAGAAAGCCCAAAACAAGGGTATCAGAGTCCAAAGATTCTTCAACAATATTGAGGTGTAGCAGAAGAAAGGTCTTCCTAGTATGTTGGTTCTAAATGATAAGATAATGACCCTTTCCGACTACAAGCAGAATATTTCCACGGTGGCCAAGGACAGTTCAAAGTTTTCCGGAATACAAGGTAGTATCATAGGCAAGGTGTTCCTAGAGACTTTGTAGTTGGACCTCAGTATTCAACACGAAGTCAAATATGTTTTCCTCAACAAACCAACTTTTGCCAAGTATACCAAGATGGACAAAATATACCACCAGCTACTGAAAGTTACCATCCCTTGTAAGAAAAGATGGCATGAGCTATGAAAATTGATTGATTAAGGAGGATGGGTCTTGTCCAAGTCAGCAAACAGAGTAGTCAAAGTCACGTAGATGATTCACCGATGACCTTCCCCAAAATCAACATGAACGATACAACAAATCATCATCAGTTCCTATATTTTTGTATCTTGTTATCTAGTTAGTTAGATCTAGATTCCGCCACATCCCGATCATTAATGACAGGGTCATTTGTAATTTTGATTATAAAAAATTCAAACTTAGAAGTATTGAGGGATGATATTTATGCCCAAGCAAGCTGTAAGAACTGTAATTTTTATCAGAGATCTACCAGTAATAAAATGGATGTTTCACAGGATTCTCGTGTGTTAGCTGTTGGTGAAGTTTTCTCATATTTTTTGAATGTTTATCTCTCTCAGTATTCATTTTGTTTTTCTAAGTATGATCATTTGGAAGTAGAGAAAGTTGCAGAATTTATCTTGGTATACTCTATTTCCAACTTTAAATGATCTAAATGCTTTCTTTTGATGTTATAATTAAGAAATTCTTAAATGCTTCTTGGTTATAATTGATTATCTCATATTCTCTTCTTTACATCATTTTTATGCTAAAGAATCCAGCAGTTGCATTATCCTGCCCTGTGAGAATACCTTTTAAAACCTGTTAGTCAGTCTCAAATCTTATAAAACAGACCCCATAGCCCAATGGATGCGTAAGTGACATTTTAGCCATTTTATAAAAAACAAAGCACTTGATCCTATTATTTTAACTAACCTAATATCTTAATTTTGAAACAAAGTTAAATCTTACAGAGAGATCCCTCTCTGAAACTAGCAAGGCTAGATCCCAGTTTCGAAGTGGTTGCATAAAGTTACCTCTGGTAAATTTCTTCTTCCTTTCAACAAACTCTGGGAATTTACAGAGTGATAATAGAAGGATTAACTTGTCATTTTTTAAGGACTAAATATACTATTCCTATTGGACACACCTACCACACTTAGAGGGGGGGTGAATGAGTGTGGGGCTCTTTTTCCCAAAACTTCCCTCTTGCACAAAAACTCATCAATTAGCATTCAACATTTATTCATTACCCATTGTTTTCATTTATAACTAAATATTTATTTATTACCCATTGTTTTCATTTATCACTAGTTAGATGTGAGCACATATCAGCACATATATCAACAATATATCAATAACAAGTTATCACCACAATGAACACAAATGAACACACAAATGAACACAAGATGCATGTACAATTTTCTTTTTATTACTAACTACAACTTTGGGGTTTATCAAAAACAACTGAATAGAGTACAATCTACAAGAGTAACTAGCTCTATATGCAATAATCATCTTGAATTCTCAGCACCAAATGAGACGAGGCAAAAATCTTCAACATATATCAATCTGTACCCATAAACAAGAGCATCAACCATGTTCAACTCAGCTAAACAACCTGTAATCAACCTGTACCCATAAACAAGTGTATCCAAACATAAAATGAGTATATACCTAATCATGTAGTCAACCACTCATCAACAATGAATCATCAATATTTACTGACATCAGTCAATATACACCTCATGTATGTGCCAACCCATCAACTGCTTGTCTCTAACCATGACTAGTTTTGGATTAGTCAACAACCCTAACTTGAAATAATCATAACTCTTCAGAAACCTATAATTTAATAAATATCTGAAACTTATACACAATGTTCTTCAGTTTGTTTTTATGCACTGTCCAAGTGGCACTACTTGGAACTTCTAAGTGCTGATTTATAGCAAAAATGACATACCTTGTCAAGTTTGTCTTATTCTAGAGAGCTTCACCTTGTAGAGAGCTCCTCACACAAAATATTTGATGAATAGATATGAAACTATTACAGAGAATACTACAAACTATAATCTAACCAAAAAAATTGGTCGCACTGAATTTGGATCTGTTATGAAGAAGTTATGATCTTAATTGAAACACCTGGATTTGACTAGTTTTGACTAGCCACAAACCCTATTTTCCATGGAGTGTAACTCCTAAAATACAACGATCCACAATATGATTTTTTAACCATGGACACTTGGCTATGTTTTCTCACGTGCATCACTCAGGATCTGAATCATTATAGAAAAAAGTTATATGAAAATGGTGAGATGACCTTGTAAATAACATACCCAGCACCATCAAAAAGAATTTATCCTCCTTGCATTTCTGGCCTTCTTTTCTCACTTTCCTCAGAATTTAGGCTTAGATATCCTTTATTACCTCCTAGTCACCCATATATCTTCAATATCCTCAAGTGTTCCACACCAAAATGCTCAAGAAGCTCTCCATCACACTCCAAAATGTATTCCCACAAGAGCTCTCCATTGATCCACACAAAAAGGATGATCTGGCTGTAGACCATTGCTATCTTATTTATATCTTCATATCCTTTAGGTCACTTAACCCATTTTAGGTCAATGCATCCATTTCTAGGTCACTTAAACTATTTTCTCCTTATTTTAGGGTTAACCACTTTCCAGCAAATAGAAAGTTCTCCAACAATTTAACATTTAAATATTCCTTCTTGATTTTGTCACCTTTACTTTATCATTTCTTGATTTTGTCTCTTCCTTGGATTATTTAAATAATCCACCCACATAGAACTACAACCTACTTCTAGGTCACTTAACCTATTTTCCTTATTTTTTAGGGTTGTCCACTTTCCATAAATATTCCTTCTTGATTTTGTCATCCATTTTATCATTTTATCTTTAGGTCACTTTGACTCTCTTTTGACTTTGGGGGCTTCAATGCCTTCATGTGAGGGTCCTTCTTCTTCATAAGGCCATAAATCTCCTTCATAATGAGGAGTTATGATACCCACATACCACCGAATGAGCATGACAAGCACTATCCATTCAGGATAGTTTTAATTAACAATTTCCTTGATCTTCATCCTCACATTATTCCTCATACAAGCATGGTCCTCCAACCTTTCTTCTAATATAACTCAATCCACAAAGCGCTCTTGAGGGATTTCACCCTACAAGGGACCACTTTGTTCATCCGTTGTACACCTTGTATCAATCATGATAAGACAATAATGAGAGCATGGGTCCTCCAACCATTCTTCTAGGATAACTCAATCCACAAAGCTGCTTCTCTCGTGAGGGATTTCAAATTCATAAGGGGACCACTTTGGGAGTTCATCCATTTTAGAACCTTATCAATCATGATAATACAATAATGAGTCATCTATACATTTTTCCAACAATTCATCATATACCAATGGAACCATTGATCCATCTTCATCATGTATCATGATCCATTGATCCATCTTCATCTATGCATTCTCATATCAAGGGACAATATATATTATATTAAGCATAAATCATCAATCAATCAATCCTTTGACATCAATCAATCACTTGAGATTAATCAATGACATCAATTCATCAAACCATTGGTATCAATGTCAACATGATCCAACAACAATCTCCCTTTGGCATTGATGGCACACCAACACGAATGACATGCCATGATAATGACATGTTATACATCAATAGCTTCATGTGACTATCTCTCACATCTAATTATCCATTCGACAATAGACATCAATCACATCAATGTGATTAGGTCTCTCCCTCTTTGACATCAATGAAAAGGGCATCTCCTCTGGGGTTGCTCCCTGTTTGAACTCCTCCTTGGGATGCTCCCTATCTGAATGTTTCTAGATCTTCCTCTCATCATCTCCCCTTGTTCAAGGGGATCATTCTGATGTAATGTTGAAAATACATCGAATATACTCCCCATGTGACCATTCCTATAGAATCATGCCTTTGTGCTCTTTCTTCAAATATATAGGTCTCTTTTCAGGTGTATGCATCTGATAAATATCTCCTCCTAGATCATGGGAATAAGAATGACTCACCCCGCTGGTATGTCTCCCCTTCTCTCTGCAAGATGATTAATATGCTACCATATGATGATATCCCTTGGACTCGTTTCATGCATCAAAATTGTGCTATACCATTCATCATAAACAAAATATATGTCAACAATGAAATAGAGAATCATGAATAATATATCCACCAAGTGCATCATGCACCAAAATGTGCCTACCATGCACAACATCCATGTATACATCAACAACGTACATCAACAATGTGCCAAAAGATATCATCCATGAAATGTATCCACTATATGCTAACATGTGTATCTACTAATATGCTAAATATGCATCTAAATTAAACATGCCAAACAATGCATCTATCAATATGCTAAAATAATACCATGAGGTAACATACATCACACGTGGTAAAACAAGTATATCAACCATGAGTCAATTAGCTAAGATTCCCCAATGATGTGTAACATGACTATCAATCTACATGTTCCAATGTGTAGCCCATCCACATGAAAAAATGTATGCACCTATGATATCCAACAATACCATATGTTTCCAATAATACATCATAAGATATATCAATAAAACTTCAAAAAGTACTAGCCTTGTACTCCAACATCAACATCAAACCATACTCATGGTTAGTGCCATGCACCCAATAATTTATTTCTTATATCATAACCTGGAGTGATCTAACTTAGAACCATGAAACCTGCAGCAAACAATGTCAACCTACAATAAACAATGTCACTCTCAGCATAAAGTTATACCATCACATCAAACCTCCAAGCCATGTGCATTGCCTTTTCCCAAGGTAAGACACCAGACAAATGAGTGTATGTGTACATGACCTATTCAAGTTCATCCTATGTATGTACATGATTGATACCATTGTTACCTGTGTATGCCTCAGTAGATTTCACATTTGAACTTCCCTTTAATCTTTCATTCGGACTGGTTTCTCTGCCTTCTTCACCCACTTTTGTAGACCCTTCTTCAATCTTGAGCTCTAAGTATCCATCTTTCAAAGATGTCTCCTTCTTACTTCATTCCTTCTTCTGTTTTGCTATGTGAATTCCTCATCATGGACTTTCTCTTGTGTTCCACACTCCTGGGATTTTAGCCAAATCCACTACAATGGTAGCATCTCATAGAGTTACAAAGAACATAAATATGTCCGCTTCTGATCATACCTCCAACACCTTGTGGTGTTATAAAATCTTCCATTATATATTCTTTCATAAGATCTACATTCAAAATCTTTGTGACCATATCCATTGTATGAATAACAATGCCCATGAAAATACTTCATACCTTATATTTTGTGTCCCAAGAATAACTTGATGTCTTCCTATTATTTGAAATTTTCTTTCCTTTTGTGGTAGATGGTTGCTTGCAACATTGTCTTCCCCTTCTTTGGAGTGATTTACCTCATGCTTCTTTGAGGTGCTTCTTTTAGCATGTGTATCTCTCCTTTGTATCCAAGAGGACTTGATTTATCACATGATGATCTTTGACTTTCCAAGATCTCATCCAAGATTCAGGAATCATTCAAGAATTTGTTTGACTTTTCCACCTCTTTTCTAAGGTCAACAATTTCAATTTCTAACTTACAACATGACTCTTCCTTTTCATTTATTTGAATCTTCAATAGTTCCTCTATTCTTTGGCTTCTTCAATTTGTGTCTTGAGATGGACAATAATTTCAAAACTTTACTAATCTCATCATCTATATTCATGTCTTATCTTTTCCATCTGAATCTCTTGTGATTTTCCTTTCTTCAATTTAGAAATTCTCTTGTTCTTTGAGCATTCCCTTTAACTTCAAGATGTTCCTTTGAATCCTCCTAAGAAACTTCTTAGTGTTATCCCAAAGATAGTTATAGTGTATAAAATGATCACTCCTATATATGTATAAACCCTCTTCACCCCCTTTTGAAGTTTTAATATTTCCTTCATTCTTTTCATGGGATAGATACCATCAAACTTTACACAAACTATAATATCTACATCTTCTTCTTCACTTGTAGAGAAAGTCATCATCATCACCATTGCATTCAAGGACTTTAGAGGTTCTTAATTTCATTTGAAATATCCTCATGATCTCTCCTCCTTTGTGCTATTATCACTTGATTCTTTACTTTCACTTGAAATGTTTTCAAATCACTTAGAAATAATGCATTCAAGAGTTTTGATGATTCTTTTTATGCATTTGATGATCTTGATGGAGTGGTATTCACTTTCTTCCTTCTCCTTCCTTGCTTTGATATGTTCCTTTAGCTTGATATGTTTCTTGATTCTCATCTCTGTATATTCCTCATACAAGCATGGGTCATCCAACCTTTCTTATAACTCAATCAGAAAGGCCTTCCCGCGAGGGATTTCACCATAATAGTACCACTTTGGAGTTCATCTGCTTGTACACCTTATCAATCATGATAAGACAATAATGAGAGCATGGGTCCTCCAACCATTCTAGATAACTCAATCCACAAAGCATTTTCCCGTGAGGGCTTTCACCTCATAGGGACACCAATTTGGAGTTCATCCATTTAGGCACCTTATCAATCATGATAAGACAATAATGAGTCATCTATACATTTTTCCAACAATGTATCATATACCAATGGAACCACATCGATTCATCTTCATCATGTATCAATGACAACCTCATTGATCCATCTTCATCTATGCATTCTCATCAAGGACAATACATATTATATTACATAAATCAATAATCAATCAACTTTGAAATCAATCAATCACTTGACATCAATCAATGAAATCAATCAATCAAACCATTGGCATCAATGACAACATTATCCAACAATTCCAAACCATGTTGGCTATACGACTTCCAAATATTGTAATACCTCTTTTTAGAGTGGCATCTTCAAGTTTAATAATGTGTACTCACAAAATTTCTCTTTTTGTGGACGTTGTGGCCTAGTTTTCCTTCTTGATAGTTATCCTTAATATATTGCTTGTGTCAAATATGTCTCTTAGGGATGGGTTCCTTAAGGAATATATGAATTGATATGGAAGCCAACACTATAAAAAAAATGCTGAAGGAAAAAAAGAGAGCAATCGTCATTTCAAGGAGGTATGGTTTTATATAACCTTGAATCTCACGCCAAGGTAAGCCTTGGAAGTGGTAAGTTTGAAGTTAAATGCCTTGAAATATTCTCCATGAATATGAATGCCTCATACTTTAATGAGTTCTTATACAAATAACTTAGTGAGACATTTAGCTAGGTATCTTTGCATAGAATAATCTCTCACATGGTAGCATAGGTCATTTATCACATAAAACTATTGTTTAAAAACACCATCATGTTTTACATTATTCAATTCATAAAATTTGGAATATCTCCCATAACTTTGAAATTACAATTCTTTGAGTATTAAGCATGCACATCAAAATTGAACTACAACAATTTATTCATATCTTACAAATTATAATATGGGTCAATTGGATTTTTGGGAGAGGAAAGAATCACATTGCAAAGAATTCACTCACAAAAATTCAATAATACCTAGATCATATTTTTCGACAAAAAAAATATTTATTGGACTCCCAACATTTTGACTTGGTAAAATTACTGAAAACACAATCAGAACAATCCTATTTTGAGAGACCATATGGGAATATTTATAAAATTTGATTCTATCCAAAATAACCCTAAAAATATGGTTTCTAACCCAATTTGAATATCTCAATTTGGATATCAAATGAAAAAGTATATGGTCAAAACACTTACTAGATGTCAAGCAAAAAATTTAGAAATAGAGTTGGGATAGTCAAATTTTGGGAGACAAAAAAGATGATTTTTTTAAATTTGTTTCTATGGCATATTTTCCCATGAATTTGGTTTCCAAAAAAATTTGAATCACTCCATTTGGATATCGTACGAGAAATTTATTCCCTAAATACTAACCATCTCTTCTAAATCCACACTCCTAAAACTTTGTTTCCTAGGATGTTCATTGGTATACTTGACCCATCAACTCTTCATTTTTTCAAAACCTACTTCTATTGGATATTTCTATATAAATATAATTTCATATTCAATTGAAATCAAGTCTATCTTTCATCATGCAAAAAATTTATTCCAAAAACTGTGACGGTTGGTCTAGGCTGAAAATAAAAAAACAACTATTCCTTATAGCCTATTCCTCAGCATGTTTGACAGGTCATTTCAAAGAAATTTGAAAACATGTTTATACTAGAGATAACCCTATAAATATACTTTAATATATATTTGTAATCACTCTAATTAGACATCAAATATATATATATATATATGAAACACTATCGGGTAGTCTAGGCTAACCACCACTTAGTAGGTAATAATGATTTTTTTTCAATGAATTGTTTAAGAGATCTATTTTATATGCATTCCTTGTAATAATTATCGATGTTTATTTGAGGAATAAAGTGTTCATATATATTTTCATCCATAATCTCATCTTGTGTTGTAGGAAAAAGGCTAGTTTTTCTTGTAGGTCAAAGAAAGATCATGGAGGTCAATCGATGAATGAGTGATTTCCAAAGACGAATTTTCATGAAAAGGAATTTCACCAAGACATGCAAACAAATCAAGTATGCTATCATATAATGTTGAGTCCTTGAATGAGCCATGTTTGAATTTCAAGTTTCTAGGAACTTGTTGTAGAATTGTTCTAGTTGTTGACTTTCAATATAAAGACATTCCATAAAGTTGCAAATGGAAAGTGTAAATTACAAATGAAGGTTTCCTTGAAGATCAGTTTTATATAATTCAAGTCCCATTGCTACACCAGTGATGTCATTGTTGCACGAGACCCCTTCAATAATACCTAAATCACCACAGCATGTCCATGCATATTTCCGAACTCAAATTGTCTATTGAAGTGAATGAACATTTCTTTGCCTATGTGGGTTAACCTTGAAATCCAATAATTCCCTCAAAATATCATTTATGTAACCACTACCACATGATCAAAAATTCAACCTACTTATTTCCTCCATAGTACCTCCATGACTTCCCATTCCATCCACTCCTAATCCACCCAATAAAGTAACTTGGACCACTTAAGCTACCTTCATAGTTTTAGTAATTGTTGAATAAAGAGATATTTTTTTTATAGCCTTGATTTCCACCCTACATGGCCATAAGGGAATCTAGCAGAAGATGAATTCCAAGACACATCTCTAGCTTAGGATTTGGGTAATTTTGAGGGTATTCATGGGTCATACATGAGACAACAAGCGACAATCATTGTTGTTCATCTATATTTAACATAACGATGACCCCTACAACCTTCTAAATTCATGGAGTTTCAAAGACATAGGAGAGGGATGAGTTGTTTATTAATGGCATGAGCCTTGGAACTCACATCATTAGAGTATCCATTGGTCTCTAGAAGATCTAGAAGCTCTCCCAAGAATCTTCCAAGAATATATATAAAGAAGGAAAATATTGAGCACGAGGAGGAAGAATCATTTGCAAAGTTATGTTTTCCAAATACATAGGTGTTTCTCCATCTACAATAGCCACATTCAGATTGTCTAATTTGGTTGAGAAGCTAAGGAGGATCAAGGAGAAAGGGGCCAAGGAGGATGCATCTACACTAAAGGTATGATGTTTGGTGTATTATTCACATTTTAAGATAATAGATCATTGGTTTCCCCTTATATACATTTTCTAATTTACTTATATAAGATAGATCTGGTCTTACGTTAAATATACTGGGATAGATCTAGCATATTTAATTTTCCTTACACTAGAAGAATATTATATTGGTAGTTGTTTGTTGGATCTCCTAAGATCCAACTCCAGCTCCTAATATTATATTTTCCTCCATAATCTCATCACGTGTTGCACGGAAAAAGGCTAGTTTTTCTTGCAGGTCAAAGAAGGTGTTAGTCTCTAATTTTGATTTTGATTTAGTGAGAAAACCCTAATCCTAAACCCTTCCTACCTACACTTCATTGTCTTCTTTCATTTGATTTTAATCCTTGTTTTTAGCTTGTTATGATTTTCCTTTTTACCTTTTTGAATAATTTCTTTAAGTCTGGAGATTTAAGACATGGTTTTACAAGATGTGTCACTTCATATGCCTATTTGAATTTTGCAAATTCAAAACTCTTCTAGACATTAATAACGCTATTGGAATAACATTATTCTCTTAGAGTAAATATAATCATGCCTTAATATGCACCTGCCACCCTGATTTCGTTATGATTACACAGATCGGGGACTAAGAATTCACATGTGTCCCACGATAGCTCTTAAATCATTTTATGATTCAAACCGTTACATGATCAGATTATTCTGTACCTGCAACGGACTCATTTCAAATCGTTCAATTTTCAAAGATAATTATTTGAACCTGTCACTTGTCATTTTGATTTTGCTAAATTATAAGTGCAGGTGTTTTCTTAGAAGAACTGTTATATGTTAACAGTTGGAGGTTGTAAATTCAGAATCCGAGCAGTTCCAGTTGTAGCATCGTGTTTTTTATGGCGCCTAAGAGAAGACTGCATGTGGTCAGATTGGAACCTGAGGGCACCAAGATTCTTGAAGCATATCCGTAGATGGTGCAGAGATTTAGATATGTTGGCTGGTTCAAATTCCTCACTACCTTCCAAGGTTATGACGAACATGTATCTATGGCATTTACAAAGAATTTCAATGGCTACGAAGTGGAGATCGGAATTTTTTTGATGTTGGTGACATAACAATCCATCGCTAAAGCTTGCAGATTGGTAGTTGGAGGAGAGCGATGGTGGAAGAAAGAGTATGTAGTCACAGAGTTTGTTAATCAACTTTTTCTACCAGATAAGAAAAACCCAGATTGGAAAAAGGGAGTCCCTCACAGTTGGATTAGACAGGAATGGCACACTACTTTAATCATCATCCGCAGGTATATCACCTGCGAAGGCATATTTTCATTGATTTACATCTACCATATTAGGTTGTTAATGCATTTGAATGGATATTATCCTTCAAATTTTCCCTATTTCTTACTCAAATGCCTAGCAAAGATGTCAAAAAGAGTGCAGTCACACCCCACCACAGCAAAGAGTACTTTGTTTCACCAAGTCTTAATTAAAACTCTGGGTATTTCTTCTCTAAGGGAGGTACATAAACCCTGGAGTTGGTTAATCCAGTCCCTAAACCCTGATCCACAGCCTAGAAAATAGAAAAAGGGCAAAGGGAAAAGGTCTATTTCACAGGAACTGAGTTTCCTAGTTGATGAAACTCCTGTTAAAGAAGAGTTTCCTGCCATCAGGGTAACAAGGACCAATAGAGGTAAGAGACCCAAATGGGAGACATAAAACAAAATGTTTTCTAAGTCATATTTAAAAATAGAAGAAGATTATGATGTTAAACCCTCAGCTAAGCATAAAACTCCAGAAACTAGTAAGAGAGGTGTTGCAGTTAAAAGACAGAGGAAGGAGAGTGCTCCCCTATACCTCTTCTGGGAGTGTTATAAAGATCCTCTGGCCCTTTTGAGGGAGCGCTATGGATTTTGAGAGCGTTTGCGCCCCCCTAAAGCCTACTAGGGAGCACTACAGTGCTCTGATGGTCCTTTTGAGGGAGTGCTACTTATTCTGGGTAGTAGTTAAGCTGTTGAGATGAATGGGGGAAGCATCGTTTCATTCTTGGAAGGTAGTTGAGCTCAAATCCCTAATCAAGCCATGATCTTAGGGAAGATCCTCAACTGAAGGAGGAAAATCCTCAACTTCCCCAAGGATATATCAAGTGGTTAAAGCCTCTCCAAGGCTATATAAGCAATCTTTCTAATGGTGAAAAGAAGACTGGAAAAGGAGAATCACACCAAACTTATGATCTCATAAGTGATGCTAGAATAGAGATATTTTGCAAGCATGAAACCTATGATCCCATAGGAAACACACAGTGAACTGAAGGAGAGTAATCAGTGAAGCTGTTATCATCCAGGTCGTGGATATTTTGAGCAAGGGTTAGGAAAAGGGGACTTGACAAAGCTATCGCATTCGCATCTACAATTGTAAGTTACTGCTGTCATTGTTCTCATTAATGTGACACGCTTGGCCTATTTCTTTCTAGTTTGTGTCTCATCTTACATAAACTTATCTCTGATAGATAGATCTGTTCTTAAGATAATATCAATAGAGTAGGAAGTGGTCGTACTATTGTTTGTCTACAGGGCTCATCAAGGAGCGAAAGATTGGAGATCAACTCAGAGCGTGCAGGGACAAACGCCGGTAAAAGGTACTTCTATTCTCCTTCCTCCTCATGCATTATTTTGTATAGATCTGAAAGGAAGTTAGTGTCCACGTTAAGCGTCTTCTGTCTTAAGATTTAAGGGTCTAGCTCTCAAGAGGAGATCTACCTGTCTGCAGGGAGATTTTCCTTCAATAGAAGGCTCATGTGGAACAATGGAGTGCTAGGCAGGAAGAAAAGATTCAGGGTTTCAAGATGAAGAAAAAAGAGCAAAGAGAATTGCTCAAAGAGCTCAGAGAAACAAATTTTAAACTTTATTGGCATAACATTGCACTCACCACAAAGCTCAAACAAAAAACTGCCAAGGCTACTGTTGTTATCATACTCTAAAGGATTCATGAAGAAATTATCACTATCATAATTTTGATGTTTTCTAGGTAACAAGGCAAGATTTACTTGTTTTGTCTTGTGAAAAGCAAAGACCTCAAAATGTATGACTAGATCAAACTAATCCCTCTTTTGTAGAATCGAATGTATTTTTGGGAAGATCATGCAATATCAAGTTGTTGAGCAAATATCTATTTTTGGAATGTAAATTCTCTTTTTGAGCTAACCTCCCTAGTAGATAGATGCTAATCAGATCGAGTCATTAAGAGAACACTAGAAGATAGGATCGCAGATATTTTGAATAAGTTTAAATAAGCAAAGAAAAGACTCTGTTCAGGTCAAAAAATTGGAGATCTAGAAGACTTGTTTTGTGAATCCTTGTAAGACTATATGTTCCATTTTGACACTTAATAGCAAAGGCATATGGATGGTTAGACTCTCTTTTCTACTCTATTTTTCTTTCTTCATGCTTGAGTTCATTATTTAGACTGCAATGCATTTGTTTCTTGATTTTTAATTAATATAGTAAATAATTTGTTGTGGGAATTATTTTCAAGTTTTGATTTCAAGCTGATGGTCTTGTTTCTTTATGATATTCTAAGACAAGAATTTATGTGAAGTTGGAAAATTGAAAGCTTCATCCTCTCTTTTTCTTATTGGTCTAATCTATCTATGTGACTACCTTTTAACCAAGCAATGGGATATATTATGTTCTTATTTTGTTTTTCTTGTTATGTTATAACCTTGAGCCAGTTTTCAACCACCTTATTCAAAAACCAAACCATAAAAACATTCAAAACACTTTGCAATAAATCGATGATGCCCTAGCTCTCCCTCTCAAAGTCAAGTGCAACTTTAGGGACTAACATATTTTGGCGTTGTTGTCGGGGATGAAGAAATGAAGATATATTCCATGGGGAAATGACAAGATTAGATTCAAATCTTGATGGTGAACAAGATTTTAGACATTATTTAAGATTGTGATTATTCACCTGCAGACTCCTCTGTGGTAATTCTGGCTCCTAAAAGAGAAGTTAAAGGACCTAAAACTCCTATAACTTATTCATCATCTACTAAGAGACCAGTAACCAGAAAAAATCTAGATATTGAGCCTGTTGCAGCAGTTCCAGATCCTGAAAAGCTACTAAGAAAACCTAAGGCTGTTTCTAGACAATTTTCTCTCTCAAAGGGAAAATTTTCTGCAGAAAGTTTTCAAGGACAATCCTCTGAAATCACCAAAACCAAAGCAAATGAGGAGGTGATTCTTGAAAGTGAATTCAAACCTATTATTGAGCATGGTATAGTTTCATTCCCTTCAAATATCTCAGAATTGAATCTAGATCAGTGGAAGCTACTTACTGAACTCATTAAACATGAATATTCAAACACCCTGCTTGTGAATGAAAATTTGAAAGGTCACAACACAGATATTAAAAGTGAACCAGAAACACCCTCTTCATATCTTGGATCTCTCTCCTCTAAAGATTTTAAATCACATTAATTTTCTTTTGAGAATCCTTTGTTTCTTGGCCCATCATCTAATCATAGTCCAAAAGAGAAATCCCTATCTGAGAAATATCAAGACTTAGTGAAAGTACAATTAAGTTTTCATACACAAGGGATAGTTTCACCTCCAACATCACCAATCTTGCTTACTCCCAAAACTCAAACACCAAAGATAACAAATATGGTTGTAAACATGATCATGAAATTGTTGCAGCAAGGTATGCCCCCTTGATCCTCCCAAAAGTCATGTTTTCCTTTCCACCAAATGATTATATGAGATACTTTCCCAGATTTAATGGAGATGGAGGAGTTATTGCAGAAGAGAATTTGAGTTCATTTTATAGTTTTGCAGATAATTTCAATGTAGAGCATGCTGATGTGTGGATGAGATTGTTTGTGCAGAGTTTAGATGGTGAAGCAAGAAAGTGGTTCAGGATTTTTCCACCTAATTCAATTGTTGATAATGTAGCCTTGGATGATGCCTTTATTAAACACTGGGAAGACAAGAAAGACTTTCTATACTACATCACTGAATTTGGTGCTTTAAAAAGGAAACAAGGTGAATCAATACTTGATTTTACCAAAAGATTCAACCAAATGTATGGTAAAATTCCAGACTATATTAAACCTTCAGAGACATCAACTAAAATAACTTTTTACAACGCTTTCAATGGTGAATTTTCCTTGTTTCTTAGAGAAAGAAGGGATTCTACCCTCAAATTGATGCAATATGATGCTATTGAGGTATAATCAAGCATATTAGCAGCAGACAAATTGAAGTCTAGGAGTGATGGAGATAGAAAAAAGCAAACATAAGAGTTGCCTTCATCTTCTAATACAACCTCTCATTCTAAGATGGATGAAATGGATAAGATGTTGAAATATCTAGCATATAATATGTCAAGGTTGAATATGGAACAAAAAAAACCCAGTAGACCTAAATAGGAGGGTGGATACAAAAATAAAAATCAGTTTAGGAGGCCAAACAATGCACCTCAAATCTTACCAAGGGAAAGAAAAAAATCAAGAAGACCAAAAGGTTTTTCCTTCTTTCTAGAATAATGCAGTAGATGAGGAGGAGGATGAATATGATATAGAAGACAACCCTATAATTCATCTAAATGATTCTGAATAATCTCCTATGCATGTGACACAACATGATTATGAATATGCTTTGATTTCAAACTAGTTTGAGGAAGGAGATGTAGATGAGATCGTCCAAAAGGAACCTAAAAGGAAGAAATACAATATCAGATCTGGTTCAAATGCACCTAAAGTGGATACACCTGTTTCCACAAAGAAGGCCCATACTCCAATTAAAACAGAAACCATTAAAGAAAGTCCTAAGATTCAGGTTGATCAACCATTGAAGCAGCCTGCCAAGGTTAGTACTGCAGATATAAAGGAACTAGACAAGAGTGTTTCTTCTTTCAATTTAGAACAAAATCAAGATTTATGTTCCTTTGCTAGAATTCATGAAAACAAATCCCTTTAGGAAGACTGTCCTCAAGGCTCTAAAGTCTCCAACTCAAGTTACCTTTTCAGATACAGTCAATCTAGAAGATGAAAACCCTACTATAACTATTGGACCTCATATTGAAGACAAAACCGATGCCTCTCCTCCATTCTACATTTCACTAAATGTCCATGACAAGATATTGCATAGCTTCCTAATGGATTCTGGTGCCTCGCATAATGTCATGCCTAAGGTGGCGATGGAAGAATTAGGGTTGGATATTACTAAACCATACCATGATCTATATTATTTTGACTCCAGGAAAGTCAAATTCCTTGGAGTTATGAAAGATGTGGTTGTTACTCTTTCCCAATTACCTATGAAAAGCGTGGTATTAGATTTTATTATGGCTGACATACCACCAAAATTTGGAATGCTTCTTTCAAGATATTGGGCCAAGAAGGTAGGTGGTACTCTAGAGATGGATCTTAGTTATGCAACCATACCATTTTTTGGTTGGGAACAACGAAGATTATACAGAGAAGTAAGACTGGATTATTTGGTAAGTGATCATGAAAACCCCACTAATCATCCTATATATGTTGTAGAAGATGATATTGGTCCCTCTATTTTTCATATGACTGATCAGATGGTAGAAGTATCAGTTAGGAAGACAACAACTGCAGTTGGAGACAGTGAAGATAATTTTTTTTGGAAAATGTATTTTGATGGAGCATGTTCAAGAGAAGGTTCTGGAGCTAGGATTGTATTCATTTCCCCTACCAAGGAGGTTATTCCTATGTCATATAAACTTGAATTTGACACAACTAATAACATCAATGAGTATGAAGCCTTACTGTTAGGGTTGAAAGCTGTTAAAGATATGGGCATAGATAAGCTTTCTGTTTTTGGAGACTCAGAACTTACTATTCACCAGATCAAGAATACATATCAAACCAAACAACAAAGGTTGAAACAATATAGAAATGAGGTGTGGGATTATGTGGATAATTTCTTTTTGGCATTAAATATTAATTTTGTTCACATAAATCTAAATCAACAGGCTGACTCTTTGGCACTTGCAGCTAGAAATTTTAAAACTCCAATGTTCCCTAATCTTAAATTTCAAGTTGAGGTCAGACACAAACCCTCAATACCAGATAATATAAAACATTAGTAGGTATTTAAAGATGATGAGGAAATTCAAAGATTCTTGAAAACTATTGAGGAGTTTTCTAACATTTCAATAGATCAAGATGATGAAGATGGTGAAGAAGAGGTACATGTTGCAGGTTTCCTTCAAGATAATGTTGTTGGGCACAAAATCATTGAACTGAAGACAAACCATTTTCCTAAAGGATTGGTTCCATTAGAGAGGTTGTTTGATCACAATGATGTTTCTAGGAAGGCTATTATTCAGACATAAGAAACTGATGTAGTAGACTGTGACATCGGTCCTGATACAAATCCCAGGTTGGTCAAAATATCTAGAAAATTGTCACAGAAATAGAGAAGAGAATATGTTGAATTAATGAAGCAATATTCAGATATAATTTCCTGGTCTTATGAATATTTGAAAGTGTTTGATACAGAGATCATACAACACAAAATTCCTCTGAAACCTGGGTCTAAACCTGTTAAGAAAAACTGTAGGCAATTTAATCCTCTACTGTTACCTATAATAAAAAAGGAGTTGAAAAGGTTATTGGAAGACAAAATCATAGTGCCACTGAGATACTCATAATGGGTAGCCAACCTTGTACCTGTCAGGAAGAAGAACAGAGAGATAAGGCTCTGAGTGTACTTCAAGAATTTGAATAGGTGCTCCTTGAAAGACAATTATCCATTACCAAAAATGGATCATATTTTACAAAGAGTTGTAGGAGCAAAGAGGATCTCTATGCTTTATGGATACTTAGGGTACAACCAAATATCAGTAGTGGAGGAGGACAAAAAGAAAACAACATTTACCACCCCCTCAAGCACTTTTATGTATGAAAAAATGCCTTTTGGATTGATGAATGCATGAGCCACATTTCAAAGGGCTATGGACATTTCTTTTATTGGTGAAAAAGATAGGTTTGTGGTTATTTATCTTGATGACATCACTGCATTTTCAACATATGATGAAGAACATTTATAGCACTTGAAACATAATTTTGAGAAATGCAGGAGGTATGGTATATCCCTTAATCCTAAAAAATCACATTTTGCTATGGAGGAAGGAAATATTTTAGGACATATTGTTTCACCTGAAGGTATTAAAATAAATCCTGAAAGAGTAAAGGCTATCCAACAGATAGACATTCCGAGAAACAGGAAGTCTATTCAGTCCTTCATTGGTAAAATTAATTTTTTAAGGAGCTTTATACCTAATTTTGCAGAGATTATCAAATACATTACTGGCATGTTGAAAAAGGATGCAAAAATTAAGTGGATACCATAAGCTAAATAATATTTTGAAAGAATCAAGTAGGCTCTTTTCCAGGCCCCTGTTCCCATCAGTTATGATTTTCTCATTTGCATCAGAAAATACAATAGATGTTGTTCTTCTGCAAAGAAATGAGCAAGGATATGAGTAACCCATCTCTTTCTTTAGCAAAACTCTTAGAGATTCTAAATTGAAGTATTATATAATAGAGAAACAAGATTATGCCCTGGTAAAGCCACTGCAGTCCTTTAGAGTATATGTTCTTCAATCAGAGATTACAACTTATGTCCCAAGCAGCAGGGATGATTTTAGGGGCTAAATTTCGCTCATGGGCTAATTTTCCATGGTTTTTCCCAAAATAAGATTCACTATTCTCAAAATGACTTGCCCAAATTTTATAGGATAAAATTATTTTACCTTAAAAATCGCGAAAATTTTATACAAACAATATAAAATCCTTATAAATTTGAATATTTTTACAAAAATATCGCCAAACATTTTTCAATTGGCATATGAAGCATTAGTAAGATTCGCCAAGGTTTCTACATTTGAAAATAAATTTCCATTCTTAAAATCATCCCTGTCAAGTAGTGAAATCAAAGAAATCTTGGTTCAACCTGATTGTGAAGGAAAGAGAGGGAAATGGATAACAAAATTCTTGGAGTATAATCTCACTATAAATCCTACTCAGCTGATAAAATTTCAAGGCCTTGCCAAATTAATGACAGAGTCTAATTTCAAAGGAATTGGGTTGTACCATCTTTCAGACAAGACACAATATTCTTCTCTCCAGATTGAAGAAACGAATTCACAGGTAAACAACAAATATGTTTCTTCACCATGGTACAAATATATCGTATTTTTTCTGCTGAATTTTCAATCTCCTCCAAAGTTAGATAAATCAAAGTTCAGATCATTAAACTTAAGAGAAGTGAAGTATTTCATTATATATTAGATCTTATTCTATAAAGACATTGAGGGTTTTTTGTTGAGATGTGTTGATGAAAAGGAATATGAACAAATTGTTTATGATCTACATCATGGTGTGTGCAGAGGCCATCAACACTAGAAAAATACTGCCTTTAAAATTCTTAGGGTAGGCTATTACTGGCCAATTCTATTCTCAGATATTTTTTCTTAGGTCAAGGCATGTGAACCCTGTTAGAAATTTGTTGGAAAGTATAAACTTATGTCTCTGCCTCTGAAACCAATCATCACTCATGGACCATTCCAACAGTGGGGCATGGATTTCATTGGGGAGATCAAACCTTCATATTTAGGGAAACATAGATGGATTCTTACAGCCACAGATTACTTTACAAAGTGGATCTAAGAAATTCTGACTCAGAATACAACAAATAAGGTAATCATGGATTTTCTTGAAGGATGTATCTTTTCTAGGTTTGTCTATCCTAAGAAACTAGTCACTGATAATGCACAGGATTTTAAATCGAATTCCATGATTGAATTCTACAATAAGTATAGTATCAAATTGGTTCATTCTACTCCCTACTACCCCCAAGGGAACAGGTCAGCAAAATCCTCCAACAAAATTCTGATAAGGATTATCAAAAAACTACTGGAAGAAAATAAAAAATCATGGGATTCCAAGTTAAATTTTTCCCTATAAGTTGATCGTATAAGCAACAAGAAGTCTATTGGGACCTCTCCTTTCCATATGGTATATGGGACATAAGCTATTCTTCCAAGTCAATTGGGCCTAACAGTTTTAATGTTCTTACAAGAAGAGTTAGAAGAACCTAATGATCTCCAAAGGAGAGTTTTTCAGATGATTGAGGTTCAGCAGGTCAAAGAACAGATGAATCAGAAATTTGTTGCTCACCAGAGAAAAGTCAAGGCCACATTCGATAAGAGAACTAATAAAGATGTTTTTAATGAAGGAGATTTGGTGTTAAGGTGGGATTCCAGGAGAGAGGATAAAGAAAAACATGGTATGTTTGATAGCCTATGGTATGGTCCTTTTAGAATAGCCAAGGTAATGGACAATAAAACTTTTCTCCTTCATAATTTAGATGACACAAAAACTTTTGGAGGCCCAGTGAATGGGAGGTTCTTGAAACACTATTTTCTATAGTGACTCATCATGTTTTGAGTTTGTACAGTAGGTTTACTTTCAATAAAGACTCCATATACACAATGGACTTGTTTTCTACAGTTATGTTGTGAATAAAGAATGACAGATGCAGGGAGACCAATGAATTAGAAATAAAGGAAAAAGAATTGGTCTGCAGTTCTTGGAGTTTATTATCAAAAATCCATGCCCAGAAGGAGCCTATGTTAGTCTCTAATTTTTATTTTGATTTAGTGAGAAAACCTTAATCCTAAACCCTTCCTACATGCACTTCATTATCTTCTTTCATTTGATTTTAATCCTTGTTTTCATCTTGTTATGATTTGCATTTTATCTTTTTGAATAATTTCTTTAAGTCTGGAGATTTAAGACATGGTTTTACAAGATGTGTAACTTCATATGCCTATTTGAATTTTGAAAATTCAAAACTCTTCTAGTCATTAGTAGTGCTACTAAAATAACATTATTCATGTACCGCAAATATAATCATGCCTTAATATGCTCCTGCCACCCTGATTTCGTTATGATTACACAGATTGTGGACTAATAATTTGCATGTGTCCCATGATAGCTCTTAAATCATTTTATGACTCAAACCATTACATGATCGGATTGTTCTGTACCTACCTCATTCTGATTTTGCTGAATTATAAGCGTAGGTGTTTTCTTAGAAGAAATGTTATATGTTAATAGTTGCAGGTTGTAAATTCAAAATATGAGTAGTTCCAGTTATAGCATCATGTTTATTATGGTGCCTAAGAGAAGAGGGAAAGTTGTCAGATTGGAACTTGAGGGTGCCAAGCTTCTTGAAGCATATCCGCAGATGGTGCATAGATTTAGAGATGCTGGCTGGTTCAAATTCTTCACTACCTTCCAAGGTTATGACAAACATGTATCTATGGCATTTTCAAAGAATTTCAATGGCTACGGAGTGGAGATTGGAAAATTGTTGATGCTGGTGACAGAAAAATCCATCACCAAATCTTGCAGATTGGTAGTTGGAGGAGAGCGATGGTGGAAGAAAGCCATATTGTAGATTCAGACCACATATCAGACATACCTGAAGCCATGGATTCATCTAGTTCATATGAAGAGCACACCTCAGGATTGGTTTCTAGGTACCATATTAAATTAAGAGATCTTGAGGCTGACATAAATCTGAAGGATACTACACCTGCAGATGAGTTCCTTGAATTTAAGGTCAAGGTCAGAAATGAAAAATAAAATATTAGAGAACTCCAAAAGGTGGTGAAACAACTAAAGAAAGAGAAGGATCATGTAGAACAATGGAGTGACAGGTAGCAACAAAAGATTTAGGGTTTTAAGAAGAAGAAAAAAGAGAAAAGAGCATTGCTCAAAGAGATCATAGAAATAAATTTTAAACTTTATTGGCATAACATTGTACTCACCACAAAGCTCAAACAAAAAACTGCCAAGGCTACTACTGTTATCATACCCTAAAGGCTTCATGAATAAATTAGCACAATCATAATTTTGATGTTTTCCAGGGAACAGGGCAAGATTTACTTGTTTTGGATTGTCAAAAGAAAATACCTTGAAATGTATGACTAGATCAAACTAATCCCTATTTTGTAGAATCAAATGTATTGTTGGGAAGATCATGCAATATCAACCTTTTGAGAAAATATCTATTTTTGGAATGTAAATGCTCTTTTTGAGATAACCTCCCTAGTAGATAGATGCTAATCAGATCCAGTCATTAAGAGCACACTAGAAGAGAGGATCGAAGATATTTTGAATAAGTTTAAATAGGCAGAGAAAAGACTCTATTCAGGTTGAAAAATTGAAGATCTAGAAGACTTGTTTTGTGAATCCTTGTAAGACTATATGTTCCATTTTGACACTTAATAACAAAGGCATGTGGATGGTTAGACTCTCTTTTCTACTCTGTTTTTCTTTCTTCATGATTGAGTTCATCATTCATATTGCAATGCATTTCTTTCTTGATTGTTAATTAATACAATAAAGAATTTGATGTGGGAATTATTTTCAAGTTTTGATTTCAAGTTGATGGTCTTGTTTCTTTATGATATTCCGAGACAATAATTTATGTGAAGTTGGAAAATTGAAATCTTCATCCTCTCTTTTTCTTGTTGGTCTAATCTATCTATCTAACTACCTTTTAACCAACCAATGGGATATATTATGTTAATTTTTTTATTTTCATGTTATGTTATAACCTTGAGGCAGTTTTCAACCACCTTATTCAAAAACCAAACCATTAAAACCTTCAAAACACTTTGCAATAAATCGATGATATCCTAGCTTTCCCTCTCATAGTAAAGTGCAACTTTAGGGACTAACAGAAGGATCGTGGAGGTCAATTGATGAATGAGTGATCTCCAAAGACGAATTTTCATGAAAAAGGAATTTCACCAAGACATGAAAACAAATAAAGTATGCTATCATATAATGACGAGTCCTTGAACGGGCCATGCTCGAAGTTCAAGTTCCTAGGAATTTTTTGTAGAATTGTTCTATTTGTTGACTTTCAATATAAATACATTCCATAAATTACAAATTGAAAGTGTAAAAGAAAAATGAAGGTTTGCTTGAAGATCAATTTTATAGAAGTCAAGTCCCATTTCTACACTAGTGATGTCATTGTTGCATGAGACCCCTTCAATAATACCTAAAGCACCACGGTATGTGCATGCATATTTCCTAACTCAAATTGTCTATTGAAGTGAATGGACATTTCTTTGCCTATGTGGGTTAATTTTGAAATCCAATAATTCCCTCACAATATCATTTATGTAACCACTACTACATGATCAAAACTTCAACCTACTTATTTCCTCCATAGGACCTCCATGACTTCCCATTCCATCCACTCCTAACCCTATAAAGTAACTTGGGCCACTTACAAGGCTAAGCTACCTTCATAGTTTTAGTAATTTTTGAATAAAGAGATATTTTTTTTATAGCCTTGATTTCCACCCTACAGGGCTAGAAGGGAATCCAACAGAAGATGAAATCCAAGACACATATCTAGCTTAGGATTTGGGTCATTTTGACGGTATTCGCAGGTTATACATGAGACAATAAGCAACGATTAGCATTGGTCATCTATAGTTCAACTGACGATGACCCATGCAACCTTCTAGATTCATAGAGTTTCAAAGAGATAGGTGAGGGATGAGTTGTTGATTCATGGCATGAGCCTTGGAACTCACACCATTAGAGTATCCATCGGTATCTAGAATATCTAGAAGCTCTCCCAAGAATCTTCCAAGAATATATATAAAGAAGGAAAATATTGAGCACGAGGAGGAATAATCATTTGCAAAGTTATGTTGTCCAAATACATAGGTGTTTCTCTATATACAACAACCACATTCAGATTGCCTAGTTTGGTTGAGAAGCTAAGGAGGAGAAAGGAGAAAGGGTCCAAGGAGATTCATCTACACTAAAGGTATGATGTTTGGTGTATTATTCACAATTTAAGATAATACATCACTGGTTTCCCCCTATATTCATTTTATAATTCAATTGTATAAGATAGATCTAGTCTCACGTTAAATAGACTTGGATAGATCTAGCATATTTAATTTTCCTTACACTAGAAGAATAGTATATTGGTAGTTGTTTGTGTCCTTGTTTGCAGGAAGCATATTGTAGGAGTTGGAACTGTATCTTAGGAGATACATCAACTAGATAAGAAAGGACAACCGTCGATTGAAAATGTATGATCACCACCCTTCTTGGTTAAAAGGAAATAAATCCAGTTAGATATAGGGAGAACCATCAGAGGTATACCCCCAGTATCTTTCTAGGATCAGTAGGCAGATCCAAGGGAGATATAACTTATCGTATTGGTGAGATTTCTTTGTAACATAAATAACAACTCCATTGGGGAAGACTATTTGATTCTTCTCTAGTTTATAATCCCTTTCTAATTAGCCTTGGTTTCATATTTGTCACTTAGTTCTATATTCCCTGTTTCTTTGTCAAATTTTAGATCTCTCAGATATGATAGATCTAAGACAGATATTTCATTTCAAAAAATAAAATTTTATGCAGTTGTCACTTATTGCACTTCTATTATCATGTGACATGTCACATGTTGCAAGGATTTTGTCCCACGATGATCCCTATAACTAGGGAAAACTGCAGACTTTTCAGATTCTTTGTGATGAATTTTTTAAATTTGTTTCTATGGCATATTTTCCCATGAATTTTGTTTCCAAAAAAAATTGAATCACTCCATTTGGATATCATATGAGAAATTTATTCCCTAAATACTAACCGTCAATTCTAAATCTGCAGTCCTAAAACTTTGTTTCCTAGGATGTTCATTGGTATACTTGACCCATCAAATCTTCATTTTTTCAAAACCTACTTATATTGGATAATTCTACATAAATGTACTTCCATATCCAATTGGGATCAAGTCTATCCGTCATCATGCGAAAAATTTGTTCCAAAAACTGTGATGATTGGTCTACGTTGAAAATAAAAAACAACTATGCCTTGCAACTTGTTCCTCAACATGTTTGTCAGGTCATTTCAAATAAATTTCAAAACATGTTTGTACTAGAGATAAACCTATGAATATAATTTAATCGAGGTTTGTAATCATTCCAAGAAGACATGAAACAAAATATTTATCATTGAAACACTATCGGGTAGTCTAGGTTGACCACTACTCCTTAGTAGGTAACAATGGATTTTTTTCAATGACTCGTTTTTGAGATCTACTTTATATGGATTCCTTGTAATAATTATTGATGTTTATTGGAGGAAGAAAGTGTTCATATATATTTCCTCCCTAATATCATCATGTGTTGTAGGGAAAAGACTAGTTTTTCTTGCAGGTCAAAGAAGGATCATGAAGGTCAATCGATGAATGAGTGATTTCCAAAGATGAATTTTCATGAAAAGGGAATTTCAGCAAGACATGAAAACAAATCAAGTATGCTATCATATAATGACGAGTCCTTGAACCCACCATGTTCAAAGTTCAAGTTCCTAAGAAATTGTTGTATAATTGTTCCAGTTGTTGACTTTCAATATAAAGACATTCCATAAAGTTGCAAATGGAAAGTGTAAAAGACAAATGAAGGTTTTCTTGAAGATAAATTTTATAGAATTCAAGTTCCATTGCTACACTAGTGATTTCATTGTTGCATGAGACCCATTTAAGAAGACCTAAAGCACCATAGTATGTCCATGCATATTTCCCAACTCAAATTGTCTATTGAAGTGAATGAACATTTCTTTGCCTATGTGCGTTAACCTTGAAATCCATTAATAATTCCCTCAGAATATCATTTATGTAACCACTATTACATGATAAAAACTTCAACGTACTTATTTCGTCCATAGGAAATCCATGACTTCCCATTCCATTCACTCCTAACCCACCCAATAAAGTAACTTGGACCACTTACAAGGCTAATCTACCTTCATAGTTTTAGTAATTGTTGAATAAAGAGATATTGTTTTTATAGCCTTGATTTCCACCCTACAGGGCTAGAAGGGAATCCAACAGAAGATGAAATCCAAGACACATATCTAGCTTAGGATTTGTGTCATTTTGAGGGTAGTCGCGGGTCATACATGAGACAACAAGCGATGATCATCATTGGTCATCTATAGTTCAACTAATGACGACCCCTGCAACCTTCTAGATTCATGGAGTTTCAAAGTGATAGGCGAGGGATGAGTTGTTTCTTCATGGCATGAGCCTTGTAAATCACACCATTAGAGTATCCATTGGTCTTTAGAGGATCTATAATCTCTCCCAATAATCTTCCAAGAATATATATAAAGAAGGAAAATATTGAGCACGAGGAGGAATAATCATTTTCAAAGTTATGTTGTCCAAATACAGAGGTGTTTCTCCATCTACAATAGCCACATTTATATTTCCTAGTTTGGTTGAGAAGATAAGGAGGAGAAAGGAGCAAGGGGCCAAGTAGGATGCCCCCTATATACATTTTCTAATGAACATTTCTTTTCATTGGTTCCCCCCTATATACATTTTCTAATTCAATTGTATAAGATAGATTTGATCTCACGTTAAATAGACTAGGATAGATATAGCGGATTTAATTTTCCTTACACTAGAAGAATAGTATATTGGTAGTTGTTTGTATCCTTGTGTGTAGGAAGCATATTACAGGAGCTAGATCTAGATATTAGGAGATACATCATCCAGATAAGAAAAGACAACTATCGATTAAAGATGTATGATCACCACCCTTCTTGGTTAAAAGGAAATAAATCCACTTAGATATAGGGAGAACCATTAGAAGTATACCCCCACTATCTTTATAGGATTAGTAGGAAGATCCTAGGGAGATCTAACTTACCATATTGGTGAGATTTCTCCATAACAAAATTGACAACTCCATTGGGGAAGAATATTTCATTCTTCTCTAGTTTATAATCCCTTTCCAACTAGCCTTTGTTTTCTATTTGTGACTTAGTTTCTGTATTCCCCATTTCTTTGTCAAAGTTTAGATCTCTTAGATATGATAGATATGAGATGGATATTTATTTTCAAAACAGAAAATTTTATGTAGTTTTCGCTTTTTGTACTACTATTGTCATTCGATGTGTCATCTATTGCAATGATTTTGTCCTACGATGATCTCTTTAACCAGGGAAAACTACAGAATTTTTAGATTCTTTGTGATTGGATCTGAGTCCTCTAATCTCAGAGATATGTGAGTGATATGTACTATTAATATCTTTCCTTTGGTTGAATCATGTTATCACATATGTTTCCTTCAATTTCTCTTTGTAGTGTGTTTGTGTGGCTTGTTTGGATTGATTCGTTAAGTTTGTTTACTGTCTAGTTAACCATTAAGGTTGGGAAATGAACTCAACATATCTGAGAAGATCTGGTATTACTTGATATTCATTACATTTGGTTTGTCCTCTTGTGATTATTGTTCAATAAAAGATCCATTCTTTTAAGTAAGTTTTGGGTTGAGATCCTGTTTAGACATTGGAGTGTGCTAGGGGGCATATATACCAATATCACACTACCCTATGCTTGTTGATTTGTTGGTTTTCCAGTTGCATATTTTTTTCTTGATTATATTAAGAATATTTTGCATTACATTTGTAAAAATAAACAAAATTGCATGCATACAATATTTTGAAGAATTAGAACAAAAGTGCATTGGCGAAGTGTTTGATTCTAATACTTTTAACAATTTTGGATCTGAATTATGTGTATGGTTGCTTGGTGTTTCAAGATTGTATTGTGAAGTTTACAAAGAAAAGGAAAAATTCTCTTTCCCTCCCCTAGATAGAATTCATTTAAGTGAACAAATTGCATTGCTGGGTTGGGTAAAGAGTCATAAACACCATAAAGGTTTCATTCATTTCCATGTGACATAAGAAACAACTATAAAATGAATTGTGTAATCTAAAATATATTAGACACTTTTATTTCTTAGTGAACCAAAATTAGATAGNGCATTGCTGGGTTGGGTAAAGAGTCATAAACACCATAAAGGTTTCATTCATTTCCATGTGACATAAGAAACAACTATAAAATGAATTGTGTAATCTAAAATATATTAGACACTTTTATTTCTTAGTGAACCAAAATTAGATAGCCTTAGGGCCTTAGAATAGGATTGGATAGTTAACTCTCCAAGGCCACCAAAACAAAAACTAGAAGTCATTTAAGAGTGAAAAATATGTTTTTACAACCATTGTGTCGGGAAGCTCCTCTTACACAGGAGTCAAGAACGAGGTCGCATCGGGGTATGTAGGGATATTACCCCTCTCTTCTTGTTTTTGTGTTTGTGGTATCACTTTGATTACTATGTATACATAGGTTTTATTGTTGCCATGCCTCTGTGTGAGGTAACACCTTCAAATTTTTGGGCATAGTTACCCTTCCCTTATGTTTGGTTGGTCCTGTCATTGTTCACCCGATCATTGATTATGAGGTGGTAGCCTTAGTGACCATTAATAGGTAGCCAACAGAGGTGACTACATGTGGGACATGCCTATATTACCTAATGAAGATGTTGATTCATGGTCTCAATTCCCCTGAAGGATGCCCTCCTTAATAAAGGGTGCTTGCACCAGTCACAATTATTTCACATAGATCATTGTAACTGCTCCTCATACCTTTTCTATCCAATATTGTGGGGACTTCATCTCCCCTAGAGGTTTGGTTTTTGGAAGCCCCCCTAATTCATTGGTTTACTTTCTATTATCCTATATTTGATAGGGGTGTGCTCTTTGATTCCAAGTCTAGATCAACCTTAGGTTGAATTGTGTTCGATTTGTACATATTATTTTCACCGTGGCTGAATCACTACATCGGTCCTGTCGATTATGAGGAATAGAGATAATAACGCAGGTACAACCACCTCTTAAGCAGTGTGAAATAGGTGACCAAGAATTGGTAGAGTCTCATCTTTGGTTTGAGGAGACTAGTTTGGTTAAAGTGGAAGTATTTGATTTAAATCCTCCACCAAAATTTAACCCTCCTTTGACTAATATTAAAGCACCCATACTTATCCAGGTAAGGTAATGTTTTAGTGAAATGTTTCCTTTGTTTAGTGATCCTCACACCATGTCAGGACCAAGTGTGTCATCGAATGTGGTTGAGCCATCTAGCCAATCTGCAAGTAGGACTAGGGGAATCCTAGTGATGTCCACATTACCTTCCCTAAGCCCATTGGAACTACAATGTCTATGCCTCTTTATATAGGTTCCTCAATCTAGGGGACATCGACCATGTCTTCATTTCCATTTTTCATTCTACCAAGCCTTCCTATGCCCATCCTATTCATTATTATGCGCACATTTAGATCTTCTTCTGGTGGGGGGTTGAACCTTGGTTTTAGCATGGGGAGTGGAATTCCTTCCACCTTCACCATTCCTGTGAGGGGCTCGGCATTGTCAGGTGTTGGTTTACCTTTTGGATGGAATATTCCTAGTGGTTTTGGGGAAGTCCCTAGTCAAGTTGGGGGAATTAGTATGTTAGGAGGGTTTAAATTCCCATGGATTAGCACACCTTTCCCTAGGGGACTATCCCTTGGGGGAAAATTTTCACAATGGGCAAGATTTCCCTTTAATTATTCCTTCAGTCCTAGGGGTTCTTCCCTATGAATAGTTTTGGGAACACTTTTACTTTAGATTCTACACCGACCCTTGGGGGAAACCCCCTCAGGGGCACGTCTAGTCTAAGGAACAATCATTCTCCTGGAAGTTCCACCATCCCTAGGGGAATTTACTCTTATAAAACACCACAAAACTCTGACAGCAAAAACATAGGGGCACCAAAAGGTTCAGTTGGGACTTCAGGAAGATAATATTCCTCCCAATATTCATTTGTTCATACATTGCTTCCTTTCCTTGCAATTTTAGACTTACCTCATTTTTCATGTTTGAAAAATGACCCTATTTCTCATAAGCATTATTTTTCGGTCATGCCTATGAAGGTACCATAATATATGCCCAAATCCGATGGAAAGCTAGGAGAATAACCCTCCATGCACATCATGACATATCATTTATGGTGCTTATCCAATTCTTTGATGAATGATAGTGTGAGGCTATATATTTTCCAAATATCCTTGACTAGAAGTGCCACAAAATGGTACATTGACTTAGAAGGTGCTTCCTTCAATAGTTTTAACAATTTGGATATAGAATTTCTAACACATTACCAATTGCCTATATGGTATGATATTGGAATGGAGATTTTGACATCTCTACAACATGATATTGCCACTCACATTTATTATCATATACATGAGTGGAGGTCAAGATGTAGGATGATCAATACCCACATTTAGGACAAACTCCTAACGAATTTCTTCACAAAGTCCCTCCTACCACCCATTTTCAAAGACATGGCTATGGTTGGGGAAATTATCAAGGAGAAAGCCATCATGCATTCCTAGCACTTGGGTTTGATTTAATCTCAATCTAGCACTCTTTATGATATCATCCTTCATTCTATGAGGAAATTTAAAGATACTAAAAATACAAACCCAAGAATCCATGTTGATGATGTGGTGGGATCTGTCTCCCATGCCTCTATGGGCCAATTAGATGACCAGATGGGTGACATGTCTATCTCATCACAACCATAAATGTATGTCTCTAATTCTCAAAATGTAATGGTGACTACTCATACCTCCAAGGTGAATTCATTGCAATACACACGACTAAATAATACTCATCAACTTGGAAGAAAAAATAAAAGGAATAAAAAGAAAAAATTCCAACACTCAGTAAGGGACCGCTCCCACCCAAAACAATCAAGGGGGGGCATGAGAGAGAACAAAAATATTTGGCTCCCCTACACGATTTTTGTGGAGGACCACCCTACTCATCGGTATCCTAAGAGGGATGAGATCCATCGATATTTGGCTCCACAAAGAGGCCCCTAGAAACCCACTGTCCTAACTCATCCTTTTCCCCCTCAACCTCAACACATGGTTGAAACAAATCCTACCCCTATACAAGGGGGTGTGGCTAGTACCCCTCAACATGAGGGTTCTTCCTTGAATGCCACAATTTTCATGTGTGACCAAACGATCAACTTGCAGACTCAAACCAAGAACTATGAAAATTTCAATCCTACTATTATTGGATTAATCTATAAATGAGGACATAAACATATATCCCTAGATTCCATAGGAAACTAGAATAAAAGAGAACATAATGCACACTTCAACTTAAACTTCATCATCATTTAACTAGTTTAATGAGTTACAAGAGACATACCTTTTAAACAATGCTTTTCCTCACTAGTGTTGTCTTTGTAGTTCCTTCCTTGAGTTTGCAGAATAGTAAGCCTGTCTAAGAACCATAAAGAAACAAAGAGGAAAAACAAATATACCTATAGTCTAATGAAGTCTATGTATATGATCAAGGAATTATACAATAGAAAACAAGATTCTCATATAGGGAAGAAATGCATTACTGTATTAAGTGAAATAGAAAGTGGAGAATACAACCTATGCCTTGATGTTGCAAGGTCCTCTTTTGATGGCTCTTTGCTTCAACACACACACCTTTTCTCTAATGCCTTTAATGAATAATATCGAAAATCTAACTTGAAGAACTAAAGCAAAGATCTCAAGCAAATCTCTCAAGCATAATTTGAAGTAGAAATCTCCATACAATTCTTAGCTTATTCAACCTTAGCCTTTTCCATGAGATATCCCTCCTTATATAGTGTGAAAGAGATATGGATGAGGATATTAGGATGATCCCACCAAATCAGAGAAGTGAGTAAGATCCAAACCGATCGGAGGCCACCTCATCTTCTAGAAGATCCCCTTCTAGAACATTCGTGAATTTTGACTTTTCCCAAGATTTATGCATCGTCGCACCATATGAATGTAGTATCATGCAACGATGTCGTAGTCCAGGTATAGTGTAGGATGAGACGATCATGCATCATCTCACCCCATGCATATAGCAAGATGCAACAATCTTCCTTCATATGGGTTTTGGCAGAGGAAAGCAAATTACTTTTCCCATGGAGAAAGTCTCTTTTAATATTTTTAGGGAACATGAACACATGTTTTCAGGTGATCATTGAGGTGACCAAAATAATGTGTAATAGAACGACCCCTAAAGTATGAAGCTGGAACTCGTGAAAACTGAAATACTTTTTAGAATGTGTGTGTCGAAAACAAGGAGCGCATCGATTAGGAACCTGCAAACAAACAAGCATCTGCATAATATCATACCATTTTTGAGGTAGGCATTCCCATGCTCAGACTACATGTGACTCTAATCATACGTGTCAAGTGATTCATGGACATGAAACATACATTATGGATTCATGTCATCATGATTCAACATAGCCACCATGAATACACTGTGGATATATTCTCTAAAAGAATTCAAATTCAGACATAGCCACAAGACATACAAAGTTGATCTATGTGTCAATAAAAATTGCAAATACTCCGTCGCAACCTGGACCAAAGTGATAAGATCCAGGGTCTTCATTTCCACTATTTTTAAGTATGAATCTAGCCATGTGATTACATGTGTTGAATTCAAACATGGTAGAAACCACTTGATTACCGGTCGTTAATTAAAATCATTAACAAGTGCAAGGGAAATCACCATTGATGTCAATGAATCCCAAGGTACCCTAGTACAATCCAATGAATGTGAATAATTGAGTTGAATTTGAACACTCGATAGAATCTTCCAATCAGGGGTCAATGATGTAAACCCACTGTTGAAAGCAAAGAAACCTACCATTGAGGCATGCAGGCTCTATGGTACTGAATGATTTCTAGGTCTTGTTCCTGTATAATGTGTTGAATTCGAAAGGAAAAGAATCATCACAGAAGGGCCTTGGTGTATCCCCCATCAATGACATGAAACATGTAACATTTTTGAAGCATATAAGAGTATGAAGTGATTTGAAACTGACACATGGAAGGCCGACATGGTAGAAAATTTATAACTGCAGTTGGCCGACTCGATAAAAGGCTTGTTTAGGTTGGACTTCTCTTGAAAATATGAATGACACGACATTGGTCTTGGCAGCATTGAATCAATTAGGACCCTATAGTTATACAATCAATCTATTAGTATGATTTCCCACTGCACAAATAGAGTCACGATGTCCAAATGATCCAGGGTTTTGATAAGAAAATTGTTATTTTTTGTATGGGTTTGGTTTTAGATCACGACACTCCAAGATCCAGTTTGTAACCAAAAACAAAACCTCCTAGGAATACAGAAACATTTTTATTTCTATTTCTGAGTGTAAAATATACCCTCTCATGCTATAAAAATAGAGCATCCTCATTCCTGATGAGGGGGGGAAGCAATAGTGGTTATCAACATTGTAATATTTGTCTCCAATAATATACATGATCAATTCTAGTTTTCTATATACAATCACTCCATAGTGCGTGTGATTTGATTCCACAGTTAGGAACATAGGCCAAACCCTTGGAGGGGGGGCACTTCTAGGAAAGTAATAGTGTATACCCTATGTACATGTAATATCCCAAGACACAACCCCGATTGTAATTGTGAATGTAAATATATTTTGTAGGCTGGTGATCCAAGTGATTATAAGCTAGGAGGCTTATGTGATGATTAGGTTGGAAGGCATAGATGTTAAGGCCAATGAGATTATTTTTGTATATGTAAACACTCATATCATTAATAAAATATATTGATGTGTGTAGATTAATGTTGGCCCTTGACCAAGTTTTGAGGAAACATTGGTCGTGTTGGACCATTTTTGGGACTTCGACAGGCTGGTCGAAGATGGAGTGCCCAGGTGGAGCAGAGATCGCAGGATCTCACTCATTTTGTGAGCTTATGGATCCATCAAAGGGTTTTAAGGTTTATGTAATGAGTTATGGGATGTCGGCCCATGCGTTTACCCATGTCTAGGCCCTTTTGTAAAAGTATATATAGAAAGGAATGTAATGTAGAAAGTAGTAGTTACTGATCGGATTAGTGCATGACTAGTTGGATTTGTACAAAGAGTCTATTAAGGCTTGTGGAGCTAAGTGAAAGTGTGTTTTAAGTTTCTCTGTGCTATGAAGGAGTTGGCTTTGTTCCTTGACCTGATTTTGGGGGAAGGTGGATCTAGTGCATTGTGCGCAGATCACCTGTCCACTGCGGAGTTCGGCTCTGTGGCTTTATGCACATGAGAAAATGAATGTAAGAATACCTAAGACTAATAAAGAAGAAGAAGAAGACAAAGTTGGTGGACATATCCCCACACTGGGGTGAACCACGTATACCTGTGTCTTGATGTGCTTTGTGTGATGTTGTTTATGTGATTTATGCTTAGTGTTGTTATTATAATGTATGATGAATACATATAATGTTGCTTCTTAGTGATTAATGGTATTTGAATGTTAGATCTAAGCTAATGCTACGTGCTAAGAGGTTTTAAAGGCTTGATCTTGATTTTTATTGCACTGATCTGTAATAAGGGTTAATCTGCAATGTGAATGAGAATCATAATATAATGCATATTATTGGCTAAGTGATTTGTTAAGTGTTGTAATCACATATCTGTGTCCTATCTTGGTTGTAGACACATGAGTCCTACAACCCCCCCCCCTTCCTCTATCTCGGGTGAGACTTGATATGCTTCACACATGTTGCCAAAAGGGCCGGTCGTTAGGGTTTTGTTGGTGCGATGTTGAAGCGTTGAACCCTAGGTCTTCCCCTGTGCCAACAATCGACCATGATAAAAAATAATGGGGGAGTAATATCCACTAGGTAGGGAAAGAGATGGGGCTAAGAGGCTAGGAAAAAGAGTTAAGCTTGCGGGCTTATCTCTAGGGGAATATTATAATATATTTCCTAAAATACTAAGTGTCATCATTGAAAAATTGTCCACAACATTTCACGCAAATGGTTGAAGAAACACATCAACGCCAACAACAAATAGTGCACCTACAACACTAAATTCTATCAAAAGGAAAAAACTATACAATTGGGTCAAAAATCAAAGTGCACAAATTCACCAAAGGAAGCATGCGCACAATGCGTAGTATGTGCGGGCTAACAAAGCCTTCAGTGCACACTATGTGCAAAATGCATGATTGTGTATGAGAAAATCCACTCACTTCCATGAACACCACATTTATGAATCTTGTTGGTCCCTCAACCACTTCTAGTCTGACACCCAAAGAGATTTGACACTCATATTTGAGAGAAATTTAGCTTGGAGGATAGTCAAGGGATAGAGAGTGCCCTAAAAGGCCCCTTGTTCACACTATGAACCATTTATATTTTTCCTTGAATTTATGCTATAAATAAGAGCCATGGGTGCGATAAGAAACCAATATCTTCAAAGTATTGATATGATGTAAGAATTATTCTTTGAGAATCCTATTTTCTGATGGAAGCCTTCAAACACCATTGGAATAGGCCATTCTATTCACCTCTTGAGGGAATAGGCACTATTTTTCTTCACCATTTACCATTTATTCCATTGTAAGGAGAGAAGAGCTCTCAATTAGGGAACTCAAGAGCCCTCCTAAGGAGGAAGAGGGTTGTTGGATTTTACCCTTTTATTGGTCTTTGTATTTTCTACTTAAGATTCTTTATGGGTTATTTTGATCCTACCTTACTATCATAGATTGAACCTGGTTCATATTCGATAAGCTCCCAACAAAATCCCTCTAAAACTATCGATCCCTCTGGAAGACCAGAAGACAACGCAACACACAGAGTGTACTATGCAGTCTCACCCGAGATAGATCTATGGGTGGCTACTATACTCAGGTGTTTTCAATTTGGGAATGAGTGGAGATATGCGGTTGTATCTTATAATCTTTATTCATTCAGTCTTAACATATAATCATAGCAACCATTCTACTCATGCATGTGGAATACCAGATCTAACTAGTTAATTCATTCATCTAACATTTATCATTTAACAACAATAAAGACACATACATTCATTCACATAACACAGGTGTTACCATGGTTCACCCCCTCCTAGGCTACATCCATGAAGATATATCTCTCAATCTTTTATTACGATTCATTAATATGTCACATCACGCGTGTTTACAATATTCGATCTTACTTTCTTCAACTGACTCCTTGATCCAGGTGGATCATCTCAAAATTCGATAGAGTTAAAGTATTCAAATGTAAAAGTAAAGCTTACAAAGTGGAAGATCTCTTCAGCATCTTTCCAATGACGTTTGTTTCAGGAAAAACGGTCTCCAGGTGACAAAGATATGAGCAATGGAAGTTTCGTCAAAGATAGTTTAAAAATGGTTAAAAAAAGGGGTTAAATATGATTTGGTTTGAAAAAAAGGGATGTTCAAGATCCTATCCCTTGACCAAGGCATCCCCTTGGTATTTAAATGGATATCAAAACTATATGAAAAAAAAAACCAAAAATATAATATTAAATCCAAATATCAAACCATAGCCAAACACACCATATAACATAATGGGTATTAAAATCATATAAAACATATGTTTAAAACATAGTGCGCCTGAAATATGTGTTTGAACTATACCATGTCACATATACAAATGTATTAAAACCCAAATTTGCACAACCATAGTATTAAAACCATGCATATTACCATATGTAAAACAAACATATAACAAATCGCGCTAAGGAGGGGAAGCCCACGGGTTTGACCCCAGTACTTCCACCCCCATAACTAACAAAGATACCAATGTGCCACCACCATGGGACGTGGCAAGTAATAGAACTAATAAATTAAAAATATGCAGAGATATGGGGGATTTCAAAGGGCACGTGACCCATAGCTCACACCCCCCCAAAACCATTATTTTTTATTATTTAAATGGAGCATGGTCATGCATCCCGAGGAGGGAGAATGAGTTTTGATGTAGGCAGAGATAGCCACGTAGATCGAGGTGATGCGGCATAGTGATCGAAGTGAATTTTCACATAGTTCAAGGTGGTACCAAATTGGCATGCATCCCAAGGCCATACGGACTATACAATCAGGCGCAGATTGGGAATAGTGCCAAAAAGGGCATTCAGAGTCCATTTTCAGAAATATATCGAGTTTATACTCAAAAGTTTCGATTTTTCACAAGGATTCTAGATCCAGCTTCAGTTTTTGCATTCAGACATCCAGACAGAAAAGTGCTCACAGAACCTTCCGGATACACAAAAAGGTATCCATGTTTCAGAATTTCATCTTGCAGTTGTTGTTGAACTCTGTTATTGTATATGACATACAGAACTCAAAAGTCACTTTGTAAGCATTTGAATACTTAATCTATCGGCCTTCCCATTTGGAAAATGGCCCGAAGCGGTAGCCAGGAAGTCTGGCGAATTCCGTTGCCAATTCTTGTTCTTAGATAATATGCTTACATGTTTATGTGTTGATGAATGTTCTTTAATTTTGCATTCATAAAGACGGTTAACAATTAAGAAATTCACATGCAAGTAATGGTTAAAGATCAAGTAAAAATTTCAGATCAAGTTGGTATCAGAGCGAGGTTAACCATTTGTTTTGTGAGTTGATGTTAACAAGATCCAAGCTTCAGCGTGGTGAAGGAGAACTTGAAGAGTTCGATCCAGAGATTGGATCAAGAAGAGGAAGGATGTCTCCACCAAAAGGAGAAGAAACAACTTCTTCTATCCCTTCTGAAGGGGAATTTATGAAAGCTTTCATGAGAATGAAAATGATGGTAGAGGAGCTCTATCAAGATCGAAATAAAGGTGAACAAGGTGGACCATCTCATACAGAAGATAAGAAGAAAGGAGGTGATGAGGATCCCCCTAAAACGCCACCAACTTCTCCATCTCTTCTTGATAGTTCTATTCCTTATCCATTTGAAAAGCAAAAAACAAAAGTTGATATTAATATGCCTCATTTAAAGCTTGATATTAAGTTTGATTTACCTATGTATAATGGAGAACTTAATGCTAAAAAATTGGACAATTGGATCCGTCAAATTGAAGTTTATTGTAGGATTCAAAAGTTTACTGAAGATGCTGTTAAAATTCAGTTGGCTTCTCTTTGACTTGGAGGGAATGCTCTCATTTGGTGGGAGAGAAGATCTCAAGAGGATCTTGCCACGAAAGGCAAAATCGTTTCCTCTTGGTATGAGTTAACTTCAACACTTAAAAAACAATTTTATCCATTAGGGTATATGCAGAAAGCTATGATGGATTGACAGAATTTGAGGCAAGGTAAGGGACAAAGTGTGCAAGAATACACACAAGAATTTCAAAAAAGAGCATTGATACTTGGTATACCTCTTTACACCCAGGAAACTCTTCTCAAGTATATAGGAGGATTGCATAGTTATTTACGTCATATGATATTGATGTTTAATCCGGCTAACCTTGATGAGGTGTGTGTTCAAGCAACTCACATAGAGACAAAGGGGAAGAATACCAAAGAGAACTTTTCCAAGAAATCTTTCAAGCCTGATGAAAAAAAGTTTAAAGGTAAATGGAAAAGTAAACACACAACTAATTTGAAGAAAGAAGGAGACAATCCTACATGTACTCATTGCCAAAAGAAGGGTCATGATGCTTCAAAATGTTGGAAACTTCATCCGAAACTCAAGCCAAAAAAGTTTCGGAAGAAAGAAGACAAAAAGACTACTGCAGTAGTAATTCAACATGATTTGGGATCAGACTTTGGGGATGAAACTAAGGTGATTTCTACAAGCATCGAAGGTAATATTCCTTCTTGTCCTGTTTCAAGAAATGGACCTGTTGTTGATGAAAGAAAGAGAAGTGAGTTATTTCATATTAGAGTTATCTCTAAGCATACAAAAATTGATACTCTTTTTGATAGTGTATCACAAGCAAACCTCATTTCAGAAGAAATTGTTAAAAGATTACAATTGGAAACTAAGTTACACCCTAAGCCACATCCACTTGGATGGGTATGTGATAATGCACGATTACAAGTTACAAAACAGTGTAGACTTAGGTTTGCCATCACTTCTGGATTTGTGGATGAGGTAGATCTAGATGTGGTTCCATTGGATATATGTGATATTGTGTTGGGTAGTCCATATCTGTATGATAGGAAGGCTATCTTTTACAGGGAAGATAACAGGTATCAACTCACTAAGGATGGTGTTGAATATATTGTTCATGCACATTGCATGAAAACTAATCTTTCTTTAGTTTCTGCAAATCAAATGAAGAGGTTAATAAATGCAAGTAATAAATTTGTGCTTATGATAGTCAAAGCAAAAGATGCTGAACAAACTGAATCCTTTAAAGGTTATGATCCTCAACTTAAAAATGACTTGATAAAGGTGGTATTTGATTATGATATTTTTTTTCAATAACCTGAAGGTTTACCTCCAAAAAGGGAAATTCAACATGAAATACTGTAAGGTAGCTAGAGAGGTAGTGGGGGGCCCTAGAGGGCCCATAGTGATAATAGTGGAGGTCATTCAATGTAAGGTGGACTAGGTCCACTATATTATTAAATAAGGCCCACTATGGTAGTTAGATATAATAAATGGGTA
>SNQJ01S0058244.1:80317-108075 GCA_010110895.2 Picea sitchensis
GCCAATGTGTTCTTGTCCATCCCCTGATGTCATTCATATTATCTCACCTGAGCCTGAGGCACTTTCCACTCCTCCATGGTTCATGGATAACCTATATGAATATTTTCCCCAAAATCCTCCCAATTCTCCAGTCCATTTCCCCATGAAAATCTTATGCCCGACTACAATTTTTAACCCATAGTATCTAGATATTTGGTTTATGTCGAGCGAACCATCACAACCTCCTTGTGCCACCCCCTCTACATCATCACCACCAGAAGACAACCACATAGTGATAGTTACCAATGTTACTCCCTTGGATCCCCTATATTCTTTCTAGTTCCACTGCGACGAAGACATCCTTGAGGAATTAACTACCCCCGATTGCCCATGGAATGCGCTCCATCACAAAGTGCTCTTTCTATTGCAGGAAGCCTTTGAGCCCCTTAGCCAAGACTCCATATATGCAATCAAAACCAAATATTTTATCCCATCAGGGAATATAGACTGGTTCAACAACCCTATCATTACCCCCAACACTTTTGAAGAAGGCAACATGGCCAACATTTCCCCCACTTTCAAAATCGATATTTCCATGAAACCTAGAATCGTAGAAGAAATCACAATTGGCGCCACATGCTCTCCTGAAGAAATAGGAATACCAGGAAATTTTTGCATGGTCATACACTGAGATTCCCGACCTTGATCCTTCTATTTTTGAACATCGTATAGACACATGGCCTGATATCACACCTATGCGACAAAAGAAACACCCACTACACCCATCCAAAGAAGCGACCATCAAAGCTGAAATTGACAAATTACGCACTGTAGGGTTCATATACCCCATCGCATATACGTCATGGGTCTCAAACCCCATCCCTATTGTTAGCACAATATTGGTTTATGCCTCATCTTTTCATAAGTCCTTCATTATTAATTTTGGCAAATGAATATAATGGGGGAAAATTAAATTCATATTGGGTTATGTCCAATATCCAAGTTCAAGCATTAATAGACATCTCAAGACAACACTAGCCAAAGAAACAAGCATTAAAAACACTCTCAAAAGGTTCCAAGAATCAAAAGAACCCATGTATTTATGCTACCTAATCGCATGTAGACACACAGGTGAGCGCTACCTAAACTCTGGCAGAAAACAAATTGTGTAGAGTTATTTTACCAGTTTTGAGTCATTAACTTGAAACTTGGATTATGAACAAATGGGAAGACAATTTTGAAACCTGGAGGAGGTTTCTGTTCATCACATACCAAATAAAAAAAACCTCTCTTATTTTTTCAAAATTTTCTATGGTCAGAGATTTATTTGACATAGAAATGGTGCTACAGAACATGCTGCTTAAACTCTATTTTAAGACTGTTGAACTGACATTTTTGACCAGTTGACTTCTAGGAGGATTTCAAGGTGAAATAAGATGAATTTTAAAAATCAAAAGGAGGCTATTTTCAATCAAAGACCCATGAACATTAACCTCTGTCATTTTTCACACAGGTGTCATTTATTGGGATATTCGAAAGAATCTTTGAGCCCTATGTTTTCCGTTTTCATGTTTTCCTGTTCGAGACATATTTTAGTGACACATATTTCGGCCCGCTAGAGATGAATTTAACAAAACTGAGAGCGGTTTTTATTCATAAAAATATTATATACAAAAAACATTCTCATATTTTACACAACTATTGTATTTTGAGAATTACAAGTGGCATTTGGAAGCCTAGTTTTCATAATTTCGCCTCTTGAAAAGAAGGAAATCAGTTAAAACATGTCATTATTTGTTTGTAACTGTTTCTGTTTTGGGAAAGGGGTTGGAGTTTGAATTGGTGAGATGGAAAGGACCTATGGCGGTATATATTTCATGGTACAAGAGTAGATTGGGGTTGGAATGGTTGAGCTGAGGCTCCCAGTTGTAATGTTTTGATGAAATTACTGTGAATTGGCTATGTACTGGATTTAAGACATTTTGGTTAGTAGAAATTAGCTCCCCTTTCAGCTTATTTGCTTCTAATGCTAAATGTTCATTCTTTGAATGATTCACATGAATGGTTTTGGTTTGTATTAGGATGGATGTTTGATTGTTATATTATCATGATGTTTATTTAGCTTCCTTAGTTCTGAACTCAAGAAGATCTTGTGTTAAGAATCTTTCTTCCTTAGACTTTCTGTAGACCTGATGTTTACATCATCCCCTACATTTCTCTCATTGAAGTCTTCCCTCTATTCATACTCACTCCCAATTACTGATTGAAGTCAACAAAGACCTTGATTGCTGGTGCATGCTAGCCCTGTTTTCTGAGTTGGAACATTATTATTTTGAAGTCTTGTCCATTTGACTTGTTAAAAACACATTTACATTTACAAATATTTTGATGTTACCAATATCACCTGATTATAGTCTAGGGTGACTTTTGGATTGATAACATAAATGGTGCCATTGTTGGGAACACATTTGAGCATATTGAAGAGTTCCCCGGGAGGAATGAAATATATCTAGCTCTTGATGGTAGACAAGAGAGGGATATATAAAGTTGACTGTAATCATCTGCCTAGTGACTCCACAATCAAAGACTCCAATGGGGACGATCCTGTTGACAAAAAGATGACCAAGTATCATTTCATTAATCTTTTACATGAACTTTTTCTATTCTTTATCAATTCTTTCATGCTTTTCCCTTCACATGTCGAGAGGATTATTTTTTGTTTTGTCTATTCCTATGATCATCAACCTACCTTCATATATCCAACCTTAGAAGAGGAAATCTTGCAGCCTTATGTTGTTGATGTTGATCCTATATCCTCATTACAACATGTTCCTAAAAATGAGTTATCCATTCCAATTCCTCCTGAATCAGAGCATTCTTGTAACCTTGAGGAAAGTTTGTCACATACTTGTGTTGTTGAGGTTGATCCCGTGTCCTTGCCTCAACCTATTTATAAAGATGAGATTTGCATTCAAATCCCTCCTGAACTTGATCACTCTTGTAACATTGAAGAGATTGAAACTTTTTCAAATCCTTCAGAGGTATCATCACCTTCTTATATTACTATTGAACCTTGCTATCAGTTGATTACATATCATACTCAACCCACTACTGTTCAAAGTAGGATCCAAGATAATCTTTTTAAACCTTTAAGGCTACCACATTACCTTCATCCTTATCCTCTTAATTTTCTTGAGTATCTTCCCTGGTTCCCTGGAGGGGATCATGTTATAGCTGAGAGGCATTTGGAAGCCTTTGAGAATTTGATTGATCAATTTGAGATAGTGCATGATGATGTTAACATGATGTTATTCTCCAATTCATTATTTGGAGATGATGCTATATGGTTTAGGAGTTTGAGGGCTGATTCCATTGGTTCATGGATCAAGCTATCCGATATTTTTCTAAATCATTGGGGAAATAATAAGTCTTTTGACCTATACCTGTCTGAGTTTCATGATTTGAGGAGAGGAGAGGAAGAAACTATGTTTGTCTTCAACCAAAGATTTTATAATATTTATCATAACATGTCATCAGAGATCTGATATTCCGAGGCTACTGCCATGGTATACTATGTAAGGGCTCAACATTATGAGCTTGTCCTTCTCTTGAGAGAAAGAAAATATTCATCCTTAGCATGCTTATTTGAAGATGCCAAAGAATTTGAGGATAATATTCATCCTAGCAGGAGGATCCAAGATCAAGTTTTCTCTGAAAATCTGCATGCATATGAGCAAGCAAGTTGTCAGTGCATTTCATATTTTGAGAAAGAAGACAATGAGTATGAAGAAGATCCAGAAAAACATCAAGAATATGAGTATGAGTCAGATTTGAAATCAGATTCTTCAGTATCTTCAGATTTTCCAATGGACAGGTATGCATGTCAAGTTGATGATCAATTTTCAAACATTTGTGAGCATGAAGTAACTGATGATCATATTGATAATTGCATATTTCTTGTTGATCATTATCAATATGATTTAAACCCTACCTTATCATCATTTGTTGATCATTATTTTGAAGAAAAAATTGTTAATATTGATGATCAAAATCTGATCACAAGAAAACTAGAGGGTTATCAGTTTTCAAACAAAGAGGTGATCATGGATAAGCAGTTGATTTATGTGAATCAATATGTTTCTAATTTTGGTTTCAAGGATCCAGTTGCAATCTTATTGGATTAATACATTTTAGATCACCCGAAAGATTTAGATTTCATTTACTCATCAACACTTCCGGGTGAGTATGATTTTATGAATGATTATCTATCACTGGTGATATGTTTCTCTTATTATCTATTGATCAGCAATAGAAACAAGACTATTTCAGTTTTGAAATTACTTGAATGGATATTATGGAAGTCTTCCTTTACCTGATCAGGGTGCAAATCTGGTTAGAGTAGAGTATTGTAGTAAATAAGATCGTTGCCCGAGCATTTCTTTTTCCTTCAGTTTGTGGAAATAACAGTCAGTTTGTGTGAATAAAGGCAAGCCTTGAGAATTTTTTAGAGAATGGTTGAATGTTGACTCCATAGCCCAATGGACTATACACAATACAAAATTGTGAATGATTGCAGAGTAAGTTGCATAGGTTAAAGGTTGGGAGCAGCCCTAGGATAAGGCACTGAAACTACAAGAGTTCTTAGAGCCTCATAGGGAGGACTCTATCCCCCATGGAGCCTATGTTAGCACAATATTGGTTTATGCCTCAACTTTTCATAAGTCCTTCATTATTCATTTTGGAAAATGAATATAATGGGGGGAAATTAAATTCATATTGGGTTATGTCCAATCTCCAATTTCAAGCATTAATCAACATCTCAAGACAACACTAGCCAAAGACACAAGTATTTCCAACACTCTTACAAGGTTCCAAGCATCAAAATCACTCATGGATTTATGCTACCTAATCACATGAAAAACATAGGTCATGGCCCGTTGGAAAGTCACACCAGTGTTCTTGAGGCCAAAAGGCATGAAATGATATGCAAAAGTACCCCATAGAAATGATATGCAAAAGTACCCCATATGGATTGACAATAACTTCTCTCATGAAATGATATAAAATCTCATGAAATGATATGAAAAAATAAAAAGGAGGTTATTGTAAATCACATACCCAAGAACATTAACCTCTTTCATTTTTCACATAGGTGTCAAGGACTGGGAGATTCGAAAGAATCTTTGAGCCCTATGTTTTCAGTTTTCGTGTTTTCCTGTTCGAGAAATGTTTTTGTGACACCCGTCGCAGCCTGTTGGATATGAATTTAACAAAATGGATAGTGGTTTTTCTTCATAATGATATTATATACAAAACCCATTCTCATATATTACACAGTTGTTGTAGTTTGAGAGTTACAAGTGGAATTTTGAAGCCTAGTTTTTAGAATTTCGCCTCCTAAAAAGTAGGAAATCAATTAAAACGTGTCATTCTTTGTTTGTAACTGTTTGTATTTTGGGAAGGGGGTTGGATTTAAAATTGGTGAGATGGAAAGGACCTATGGTTCTATATTTTTCATGGTACAAGAGTAGAGTGGGTTTGGAATGGTTGAGCTGAGGCTCCTAGTTGTAATGTTTTGATCAAATTCATGTGAACTGGCTATGTACTGGATTTAACAAATTTTGGTTAATAGAAATCAACTCCTCTTTAAACTTATTTTCTTATGGTGATAAATGTTCATTATTTGAATGATTCACATGAATGGTTGTGGTTGATATTATTATGTATGTTTGATCGTTATATTATCATGATGTTTATTTATCTTCCTTAGTTTATGAACTCGAGAATATCTTGTGTTAAGAATATTTCTTCCTTAGAGTTTTTGTAGACCTGATGTTTACATCAGCCCCTACATTTCTCTCATTGAATTCTTCCCTCTATTCATACTCACTCCCAATTACTGATTGAAGTTATTCAAGACCTTGATTGCTGGTGCATGCTAGCCCTTTTTTCTGAGTTGGAACATTATTATTTTGAAGTCTTGTCCATTTGACCTGTTAAAAATCATTTACATTTACAAATATTTTGATGTTACCAAGATCACCTAAATATAGTCTAGGGTGAATTTTGGAGTGATAACACCTGTCAACAAAAAACATGGCACTATTCACGTCTACACTGACTTTCGTTATCTATGTCCCAAAGACAATTTCCCAATGCCTTTATTGACCAAATTATCAATGATTGTGCCAGACACGAGGCTTTGTCCTTCATGGATGGATTCTATGGCTACAATCAAATTCAAATTTACCCAGTCGACCAGTACAAAACTGCATTCACTACCCCATGGGGTACCTTTTCATATCATTTCATGCCTTTTTGCCTTGAGAACACTCCTGTGACTTTCCAATGAGCCATGACCTACATTTTTCATGATCTCACTTGCATCATCCTCGCCTACTTAGATGACCTCACCACTCAATCTAAGAAACACACTCAACATATAGATGACTTATGAGTCTTCTTTCAAAGGTGTCATTAGTACAATATCCGTTTGAACCCCCTCAAGTGTGTATTCTGCGTCATCACTGGACGCCTCCTTGGGTTCATCATTTCCAGACATGACATCACTGTAGACTCCCTCAAAGTACAAGCCATCACAGAAATTCCACCACCTCGAAATTTATGCCAGCTGCAGAGCTTACAAGACAAAGCTAACTTTTTACACCACTTTGTCCCCAATTATGCCACTCACGCACATGGTTTCCTTTGCTTGTTACGTCATGATATCCCATTTAGATGGGATGAACATGCCCAAACTGATTTTGATGATTTAAAAGTGGCTCTCTCCAATTCTCCTTTGATTAGTCCACCTGAATATGATCATGACTACATCCTCTACTTATCGGCCTTAGTCATCTCAGTAGCAGGAGTTCTTGCCCATCTAGGGGATGATGGATGCGAGCATGTAATTTACTATATTAGTAAAAACCTTTCCAAACCACCCATGAAGTACAATCACAAAGAGAAACTTGCCCTTGCAGTTGTCTTCACAGTGCAGAAAATGTGCCACTATATTTTGCTTCGTACCACCAAAGTCATGGAAGATTCCAACCCCATGCAATAATTTCTCATTCACCAGTAAATTAATGGTAAATTTTTTCGATGAATTTTCATCCTTCAGGAGTACGACCTAGAGTTTTCAACACCCAAGAGAAAGAAATCCCTCATCTTCATCGAACTCATTACGACATTTCCCTCAGATACTACCAATTCACCTATCAATATGGACTTCCTCGATGAACACCTCTTCTATATCCCCTCAGATGACCCCTGGTACATTGATCTCCTCATCTAGCTTCGCACACAAAAATTTGGAACCCACCTCTCCCAGGATGATCGTCGACGTATTCTCCATCAAGTCCCTTGATATCTCCTTATCGATGACATCTTATATCGATGAGGGGTCAACACAGTACTCCATCGATGTTTGAACATTGACAAAGCTGACATAATTCTGACTGATTGCCACAACGACGCTTGCGGTGGTCACCTCACAGGGATGTTCACCTCCCAGAAAATCATTCAAGAGAGATACTTCTGGACCAAATGTTTTCATGACTATATCCATGCTATGAAATAGAATGAGAAATGACAGCTTTATGCCCACAAAGAACAAGCACCACCCGCTCTTCTACACCTAGTCATCACTGTCAACCCCTTTTGCAAATGGGGCATTGACTTCATGACTTGCAACCCTCCATCCAAAAATGGACACAAGTACATTATCGTGGTAATCTATTACTTCACCAAGTGGGACGAAGCCATGCCCACCTTCAACAACACCACTGACACCGCAACACATTTTTCTTTAATGAAATCATTTCCCGCTTTAGAGTACCATTACAAATGGTCTCTGATCATGGAAAACACTTTGAGAACGATCTCTTCATTGAACTTTCCTCAAAGTTAGGCTTCTCTGACGAGTTCACCTCTTCCTACTACCCTCAGTCCAACAGACAAGTAGAGGAAGTCAACAAGATCCTTAAAACCATGTTGCAGCGTACTGTCAACAAACATAAGACCAACTGAAATCATATGTTGTTTTCAGTGCTATGGTCTTATCACATGACTGTTAAAACTACCATTTTTTTAAAACCATTCCATCTCGTCCATGGGGTCAAAGCCACTCTCCCCATAGAGTGCTAAATTCCCACTTTATGCACTGCCATCGAGATTTTACTTGACAATGCTCTAATGGAGAAGCACTTGCTAAACTTAGATTCACTGGATGAAGACCATCAATCTTCATTATAGAACAATGAGGTAGAAAAAAATGGTCCAAGGCCACCTTTGACCGCCATGTCAACCTTTTCTCATTTAACAAAGGAGACCTCATCCTTGCCTATGACATCGCTCATGCCCTCAGCCATGACAAATCTGAGTGCTTATGGCATGGAATTTATATCATCCAACACTACCTCACTAAAGGCGCCTACATCCTGGCCTCCCCCAAAGGCCATCCTCTCAATGCACCCATCAACGAGTTGCACTTGAAAACATTTTACACCTAGGCATAGCCACTCTACACTAGGATTTTTCCTTTTGTACACATTTTTAGAGTTTTTAGTCTTATTTCCCCCCCCATGCCTTATGGTTGATCTGCCATTTGTGTTATTGAAAGATGACTCCCCCATAAACCTACCACATCGGTTACACAGACGGGGCTAGCCAATGGACACAAAATCTCACTTTAGTCGCTTGGGCCCTCTATTCCCCCTCACATGAACTGCTCCACTCCAATGACATATATTTGGGCTCAAAAACCAACAACCAGGCAGAATACACAACCTTCATTGGCCTCCTTGATGAGGCTAGTCACCTCCATATTCGTCACCTTAGCATCTTAATATATTCCTAGCTCATTGTCATGTAGCTCAACAATGTGTACCATGGCTGTGATCCCTACCTCTTCCGTAAATACCTGCAAGTTAGACTTTTATCTCCACATTTTGATTCAATCACATTTACACATATTCCATGAAAATTCAATCAAATAGCAGATAATATGGCTAATCTAGTGTTAGATTGGCATTTATCACATCAAAACATCATTACACATACATAAATGATCAAAAGTCTGTCACAACATATAGATTAGAAATCATAAAAAATCACCACAAAACATCATCACATGTGAACATCAGAAATCCCAAAAATGTATCTCCATATATATATATATATATCTCGATCACTGTGCCATCAATGTTTTAAAAAAGTAGTACAACATGTACATCGCCCATAGGCAAGTTAACCCCCTCATCCCTATAGGTACAAAATAGGTGTCACATCACCCTATACAAAATGGGCTCATAGGCCTATATAAATAAAAACATATATACACATCAAAAGCACTCATGGTGCCTCTAGAGAACCACCACCTAGAGATCTCTTTGGAGAAGGTGCCCCACCAGTCGACAGTCCTCTAGGTTCTAGGGGCAACCACCCAGTCATCGTCCCCCTCGCTACAAATGCTCTGTAGATCAGGGTCTACAACTATGTCGAGAGCCCCATAAACTAGTCCAAGACTCCCTCATCCTGGATCTACATCCACATGCCCTCAAGCACTCCCTGAAACACCACCTCTGATCAATGGTGAAATTCATCTAACACTTCACTAAAATCTGCCGGAGGAGGATGTGAAGGCCCTGCACCAGGGTCATCATATCAGTGCCTCCTACCAACTCTATGAGCATTAGCTTGCCTCGCACCAGCCTCATCCCTCCAGCATCTCTCCCCTGCCTGCGACTCTCCCCACGGTGGTCTCTCAGGCCCCTGACGAGCTGACACTCTGACCAACTCTAACTCTGGTCCATGTGCCTCCACATTTGTGTTGTGGGTGGGAAATCCCTCCTACGCACTAGCACTAAGGGTTTTATCATGCATGAAGAAATTACCTAAAGATTCTTACTCTTTACCATCATCCCATGCCTAAATCCCCATTACTCATATGTAAATACAAGGCTCAAGAGATTAAGTTGACGTACCTTATTTTTCATGTTTGGTGTCGATCTCTTTTTGTTCTTGGTCATTCTTTGACTGCAACTCTCCTCCCAATGCTGACCTGCATTCACTAAAGACAAACAAAGAACTCCACATGCATTTGATCTATGAACTAATGGGTTAGAGATTTAATCAATCATACAATCAATATTCCAATAATGACAATCTCATATGGCGGGACGAGAAAAGAAATTATTTTATTAACTTCACAATGATACCTTATAATGATAAAGTCAACTACTTCTCCTCGATCCTGGTCCTGGGCTCTTCTTCCACTGTCTTCCAACCGCTTTTCTCTATACTTCTCTTTGCACAAGGATGGCTAAAGGTTGGGACAAAGGGAGTGCTTAATCGCGTATAGTTTCTTTACTATGATTCTCCTCCTTTCAAATGGGACCCCTAACCCTTCCTTTATAGGCTAGAAGAATCTAGGTATTTGGTCGAGTGACCGACCATGCATGACCGAAAGGTTTAGTTAACTTACCCAAAGCTGTGTGTTCCATCAACAAATTTCATTTTTCCGTGCTTTTGTAGGTACACGCAGGTTGTCTTGGGTCAACTAGTGTGTTCACATGTGCAGTAATGGAGCAACGTACATGGGCCTTTATAAAAGGGGTTTTTAAGAAGAGTTGTTCAACACTGTTTTGGCAAAGAAGGAATCTGAGATGGCCTGATGCTAGGTAAGGATGTCTGGTGCAAATTAGGGTTATAAAAATCTACACACACAAAAAATAAATGATAGCATAAACATCCATCCATACATAAAACATATGCTATATTATCCAAAACACAAAACATCAAATACATCAACATACCTCGGTGGTCCCAAACCTCTCCAGGAGGAAAGACCATGTCGGGATCCCGAAGATAGTTCATCCCACCATACAGGTATCATAGGATGATTCGTGGAATCTGATGCCACACACGTGCTATCTCAATTGTAAAGTAATAGCCGCCCTCCCCACTCCCATGTCAAACCAATATCAATGCCCACCACATCAATCATGTCTCCCGCGCACCAGGTGCATATAAAAGAACTCTCACGCACAACATAGGCACCCTCTCCAAGAACCAGGCCACCAAGATCAACCCAAAGGAAAAATCCTCTGAGTCCACAGCTTGACACCTGTTGAGCTGCCTCATCATCTTAGCATGTAGCATCAATCCCTAGGAAAAGTTCTCTCCACCCAATGCACTCTGCATGATCCTCAGTAGACCACCACTAATCCACTGAGTATCTAGGGATCCATAGACATCATCGTTGCAATGCAATGATGCACAAAGGCGTCCATTGCCCCAATTCACACCACCGATCATGACATAAAGTCCTCCCTAGAATAATACGTATGTGCCAAGTCAGCCAACTGTCCATGACATGGAAATAGAGGATCAATAGGTAGAGCGCTTCCCAAAAATAGGAGCCCAGTCAAAAAATACACATCCTCTGTCACAGAGAATGTGAGTTGCTTCCCTCACACAATGAAGCACTGCATATTAGTGCTCCACATTGATATACGAAACTACAACAACCACTCATGTGCCCACAAAAGTGAGCATTTGAATAACTTTAGCAATCCATAGACTGCCAAAGGTCCCTGCACACCTGGCTCCTCATCCCTCATCGCCTCCCTGAGGAGTGCCCAGTCCCTCTCCCTCCAGTGGACTAGCATCCCTAATTGGTGACCTACATCCACATAAAAAATACTTGATTAGACATCACAAACCAAAAAAACATCAAATATAAAAAAATATAAGTTTTTACACCCCCTCAACTTTGCCTCATGTGCACGGTTTTTTCCCCCACAGGTGCGCATATGTGTGCACCTGTTCATCACACAGTTGCACATCAATGCGCAATAGTCAAAGACACAGGCGCACATTCATGTGCCCCTATTACACACACATGCACACATTCATATGTGCCTGTTCGATACACAGTTGCGCACACATTCGCAGCTGTCAGAGAAATAGTCATGCATGAGTGCACAACTATACTTTGAACAAGCGTGCATCCAACGCTTGCCTATTTTCCTCATTCAGGCACCCCTGTGTGCAACTGTATTAATTATAGCCATGCACCCAAGTGTAGGAATATTTTGATCGCCCGTGCACTGGGGGCCCCACCCTCACAAAAAATCTCAGTATGACCATCCGTACATCCCTGACCAAAACAATACATCCTAAGTACTATGTAGGAGGATGAGACCACTAACCTAGCTCTCGCTAATCCTGGATCAGCTGGCTCATTCTCCTGGAATCTCCAAATATCCTCTCAAACCTTTCATCAACTCACTATGACAACAGGTACAAATGAGGGGGCATTATGGGCCCTACAACTATATATAGTCCCTTTTGCCAAACTTTCGAACTCAATTACAGGATCTTAGAGCATCTTTTTTCCGATCCATATTCAGCCATAGCATTAGGATCCCACCACCCACACAACCACATTCTTTGGGTCACCATCCATCCTCAACCCTAGGGAATAATGTTTCTCACATCACGCCCAGGTACACATGCTACTCATTTTCAAAATTATCAAATAACTGTTATATGTTATTTATCTTCATATATTGTTCACGTCGGGTATTCAATTTTTATGTGTTCAGGTACTTGGTCATCACTCATCACCATAGCCCCTTCATGTATATGATCGACAATGGCATGTAATCATTCCCTCTGAATATCAATTTCATCTCCCAGTCACACCCTCTGACATTCTCCAGTAGGAACCTCCCAACTAGCTCTACAGTACTATCACCTTTGCTTCATTTCAAAGTAATGTCACCTAGTAGCATTCTCCCCCACATGAATTGTCCCATTCATATTCCCCCTGACACTTTGAAACTCATGCTTCTTTCACCCCCTAGGGATGGGAGTCTCAATAAGTCATTCACATGTTCTAGAATAAGACACATACTTCTTCTTCGCATTATGCTAGCCTTCCCAATGGAATCCCAGGACATCTCATCATGGTTTCACTTTGACTGCACCCTCGTAGTATCATTAAACTTCCATTTCATCCACAATCAGTTTTCCCATATGCAAATTTGCCTCCATTCATTTGCCTCATATAGAAACCCACCCATGGGGTCCTCACCCTCCACCAGTTCTTCCTCCAAAATTGCACCCTCACAACCCAAGCCACCTTGCACTGGGGCACCCATTTCTGTATCTGCACGTTTATCCCACCTGATTCTTTATTCATTTGGTAATTGTACAAACATTTATTTCCAACATTTACATAGTTTTTGTTGTTGCCTTTAGCAACCTTCCTTTCCCAGCAAAGAAACCCCTGTCGCCCTTGGTTGGGGCATCTTGTTACATTTTACTCTTATTGACATTGTCCATAAACCCTGAGTCTCCCACAGTCCAAGTACCACCGATCTCTGATTTTTTCCACCTTTGGCACAATTTAAACCCACGTCTACTCATCCCCCTGACGCTAGATCTCATTTCATGGTTTTTTCCACTCATACCTTACACATATCCGTAACCAAGGGAAGTATGAGTCTCATCACATCTTGACTTCATCCATGTTCCTCATTAGTTTCGGATCTCATCCTGTGGATTTCTAGAAGCCCTTTTCTTCTCAGAGTCACGTCTCCCTTTCTGTCGACATCAACACAATTTCCAAAAGGGTGACAGTGTCTTGACTCTCATTACCTTTACAATGAGACGTCTCAGATGAAACAAAGAGAACCATCATTGCTCTCTCTTATCATTGACCTCCATAACATTCACCTTCAACACACTCTCATGTTACGATGTGTCTTACTTTTCGACATTGCACTTGTTTTCTACTAGACAAAGACCTCTAAAATTTGTTGGGCCATCAATGATCGTGAGCCATCAACACCATTTACAAGTGTCATCAACTCTTTTCAAAGTATGTTCACCATCCGAATTGTCATCTTCCACTATAAAACCTCCCCAAAGGGCACTGTAGTTATCTACATCAACATACAACTTCAGTTATTGTCTCACACATTTTGAGTTACATAACATGAACATGGTGCATGCCCACCTCATTTGTATACAATTTTTATTTTTTCACACCTAGAGAAAGGTTTGGGTCCCATAGGTTCCCCTCTCCCTCCAATGGGTCTCTCTTGCAATTCCTCTCAAACACTCTTCCTTACAATGGTACTCTCAGTAGAAGAAACATTGATGTATTTCGGCTATACATATGCTCCTAACCTCACACATCAGGGGGCATATGTTATCACTGAAATTTCGTCCACAAATGGTTACAAAAATCCAACACCTCCAAAAACACCTAATAGTTCATTCATGGCCCAAAAAATGCATTTTCAAAGGGAAAACTATACAATTGGTTATAAAATCAACATGCACTTAGAATATGAAGGAAGCACACGCACGTGCGCCAGTCTAAAAAGCAGGAAAAGTGCACATGTGCCCGATGTGCGACTGCATATGCAAAAAGCCACACACATCTTAGAATGACCCATTTATGATTATGGTTGGCCTCCCACCCACTTCTAGTTCAACTCCCAAGTCGATTTGACCCCCAAATCCAAGCTGAATCTGTGTGGGGGGCTGGTCAAAGACCTAAAGTTCCCCTTGTTCACACTAAAGACTGGTTGGATAATGCCTCAAAGATTTTCTATAAAAATAGGCCATGGGTGCACGATATTTCCAAGAATCTATTTGTATTGTTATGCTACCTCTATTCTCCTACAAGGAGCCTCTTTCCTTCTTGGAGCATACTAGCATCATTTCATTGAGCTATTATCCTCACCTCTTGAGGGAATGATCTTTGGATTTCTTCACCATTTCCTTTTTAGTTTTATATTTGTAAGGATATCTTTCTCATAGGGGATTCAAGATCCCTCCCTTGGAGGAAGAGGGGACCCATAAGTCTCCCTTTCTCTTTGGTGTTTTCCCACTAATACAATCTATCCATTGGTGGCATGACTATTAGTCAATTGTTTGGTTAATTTTGGTTCTACTTTCCTTATGCACTTTAGTTTAGTTTCTTTAATTGTTATTATCTCGATGTTCGTTTAGTTGTTAGGGGGACCAACAACAACATGAGAGCTTCGAGCCGGTGAGGCTGAGAGGGTTCTGATACGAGTAGAGAGAAATTTTACCTCACTCACTCGCACAGTCCCCATGGCAGAGATTGAGGATCTACCACCATCTATACAACCTTACGTAGTGGGGGTGCCACAGACATGGGTTCGACTTTTTCGAAGTTTGGAAAATGCCGTTGATTATTACAACAGGGCCCACATACTCCTTCCTTAGTTAGGCTGGAATTTTCACGTGCCAAGGGCACTATTTGTATATTTTTTGAGGGCATAAGCCCCATGACTCATTACTGGTCATATTATTGAGGCGCTTGCGCCCACCTATGTACTCTGATGATTTTGATATTATATATGGATTTTTATGTCTTATGGATTATATTTTCCTTTAAAAATGTATTTACATGTGCATGTGTTTTTCTTTATTATATGTGTGTGAGATGCCAATCTAAGATTTGATTAGCTAGAGTATTTGTGACTTGATTTAATATCCTAGGAACATGAAAATATGTAATATAATCAAAGCTTCGTTCTAAGAGACGTACCCTAAAGAATCGTTGGTATAAAGTAGGATCATGAACATAGTAGACTCTATTTAACTAAAGAAAAACTAGCTGAGCATCTAAATAGACTCGAAGGTGAGAGATACCAAATGACAGAGTGTCATGAAGCAACTCAATAATTGTGCTATATTCGACGACATTGTTTGTGGTGTCACCTAAAAATATACCTCCTGAAGATAATAACTGGCCTTGAGGTGTAAAAATTACCCAAGATGCAGAGGAAAACCTCTGAGTGTGCCAGCTAGCACCGTCTACGTACCCAACAAACACCTCTGATTCACTTGAAATCTGCCACAATGACAAAAGATAACATAAAAAATGACACGTTCATAACACCAAAAGAAACCAGAAAGTAATAGTACAAAGACTATACATATGTTACAAAAAGTTACCCAAGGTGACCTACCTATGAGTGATACTTCTTGAGGTAGAGCCCATTTCTAGGCTCCACCAAAGCATTTCCCTCAAAGTCTACCAGACAATAAGTGACCTTTTTTAGAACCTCTTTTACGATGAAAGGTCCGAACCATATGGGTTTGAATTTGCCTGCCCCCAGGGAGTCCTTATCCTAGTCATAGACCAGGACAAGGTCGCCTTCAGAGAAAATACGAGGATGAATGGATCGATCATACTGACACTTGAATTTTTGTTTGTGAGCCTGGTTCGCCAGGGCTACATCACGACACTACTCACTGAGATGCTCAAGGTATAATAACCGCTCTTCAAGTGGAAAAATGTCTAGCAGTAACTGTACTGCCAACTTTAGGGACAGGATCTGACATTCTATAGGAAAGTATACTTCCATCCCATAAATGAGTTGAAAAGGTGAGAAACCAGTTGCAGTCTTAACAGACGTTCGATAATCCCATAATGCCGAGTATAACATGAAATGCCAATTTGACATGGATGAGTTGATCATTCGCTATAGGATGGTCTTAAGAGATTTATTTACAGCTTCCACCTGACCCTTTTCTTGGGGATAGTAGGGTGACAAATGTTCTTGCCGCAATCCAAGCTTTGATGTTAAATCGGTCATCATCTAGTTCTGAAAGTGACTGCCATGGTCAGTGACAATCTTTCTTAGGATGTTGAACATTTCTATTATATGGTTGAATAAAAAGAGAGTTGTAGTCTCCCCATCATATTTAAACATTGGCATAGCTTCGAAACACTTCGTGAAGTAGTCTACGACTACAATGATATAACGGTGCCCCCTAGTTGAAGGAGGGTTTCATGTAGTGTAATCAATCCCCCACTTGGTGAAGGGACCAACTGTGATGATAGGAAACATGGGAGCGGGATGTGCCCTCATCTTTCGAGAAAAGATCTGACACGGGTGTCACTTCTTGATCGATTCGATACAATATTTGATTAGTGTCGGCCAGAAGTAAACTTCTCGTAAAATATTTTGGGCTGTTGCCAACCTAGAAAAATGACTGCCACATGCTCTGGTATGGAAATCAGCAAGCACGATAACTGCTTCTTCATGAGTGAGGCATTGATGCAGGATGTAGTCTACACCTCTCCAATACAATGTATCATCGAGTATAAGATAATTCTTAGCCTGATGGCATATACGGCGACGCTCATCACGAGAAGCAGAGGTGGGGCACTTCAAATTCTGGGGATAGACAAGTATATCTCCGTACCAGGGATCCGAAGATGCGATCAAAAACATATCTCCTCTGATAGGCGACTCTTTGAGCATAACATCACCTGAATCAACCAGAAGTTCTGAAATAATTTCTGCGAAGACCAGTGACTTTTTGGATTTCACTGAAATGAAATCTAAGTCGAATTCCTGGAGGATGAATATCCATCTACTGATCTTTCCTCCTATTACCCGTCGTGTTAACATGTATTGAAATGGATTCACAATGACAATGCCAGTGGTCTTGCGAAACATAACATAATGACAGGACCATTGAACAACATGGACTGCTGCCAACGCAAGTTTTTCAATATGAGAATAATTGAGTTCCGGTCTGACTAGGCCTCGGCTTAGGTAATATATCACATATTCTGAGAACAAATCATCTTTCTAAACTAAGACCATGCCGATGGTTGACTCTGCTGCAACCAGGTATAATAAGAAATGTTTGTTATAGTTAGGTGGCCGAAGCAGAGAGACAGTTGTGAGGGCATGTTTCAATGCTTTGAAAGAGCGTTGAGCAGCATCATCCCAATAAAAAGGAACGTATTTCTTCAGTAAGCGCATAAAACCCTTTGTGATCTTGACATATTTGGCCTCGACTATATTCTTGAGATCATGGAAATAAAAATACATGTCCCACTGAAAGGTCACTCCAACATTTTTGAGACCAAATGGAATCTTACGATACAGGAATGTATCCCATGGACAAATGAATGTCATTTTGTGCTGGCCTTCGGGTTTAATTTGTATTTGATTATATCCCAAAAAACCGTCCATGAAAGAGAAGGCCTCGCAACCTGCACATTCATCAATTATCTGGTTGATGAATGGTCTGGGAAAATTATCTTTTGGATAGGCCTTGTTCAAATCACGGAAGTCCGTACATACACAAATCGTGCCCTATTTATTATTGACCAACACATGATTTGAAACCCATTGGGTCAAATGGATAGGATAGATAAAGCTGAATTTTAGCATCTTCTCAACTTCAACCTTAATGGCTGCTACTTTCAAAGGATGAATTGGACAAAGCTTCTTCCGAACAGGCTTGGCATCCACATAAGTTTTGATTTCATGTTCGACTATTTTTGGATCGATGCTTGGCATTTCCTTGTAAGACCAGGCAAAAACGTTGCAAAATTATTTAAATAGATATGTGTAGATTTGAATCTCTCTGGGGGAACAGTCAGCTCCGAAGAAAACATTCTCCATGATGCTAGGGGTTCTAGAGATATTAATTGGTATGGTTCCAACGATAGTTTCCATATTACCCTCAACATAACCTCATGTGTAGCTAAGGGATTAATAGGACAAGACCTATCTCCAGTCATAGTCAAGGTGAATTATCCAACTTTGATTCTGCTTAACTCTGGGAGGAAGTATGATCTATGATGGAGATCGTCCCAGGGTTTGTCCGGACTAGTCATTGCTTCAATTACTGCTTCATTGGAGGGAAAGACTAAGTCTAATGAATCGGTGTCAGCGAGAGAGTATTGATCTGAAATAGGCTCTAGAATCAGATCTAACTCTTGTGCAGGAGTTGGATCTGTGTTGGTTGAAGCTTGCTAGACTAAAGAGTACGCTACTTCAGTTACAGACAAGAGCATGGACATGCCAGGGTTCCCTGTCCCTTCCATCATCGCCGATGGGGAAGGAAGTATCCACAGATCATTGAAGTAAGTCGTGTGAATCGACGAAACTTGGAAAATATCAACCTTATGGTGGTCGGATATGAACTTGACATTGCCTTGAGGGGGCGGGTAATCAAAGGTACCCATCAAATATGGGCACAAACCAACCCCTACGTTGAGTACGCCTGGTTGGGGATTATCAATCATCGGGACCGTGGATACCCCCAATGAAGGGTCAGGTTTGGAGAAAGAAAATTGATCAATGGTCACAATCTAGTCCTCATGTGGAAACAACAAGACCCAAAAAAATGTAGCAACCACTACTTGCATGGCATAAGTCCAACTCTTTCCTAACAAGATATTGTAGTTGAGGGATGCGTTGACTACTTATACCTTGACACACATGGTCTTCCCTCCTAACTGCATGGGGAAAGAGGGAATGATACCATGTGGTCGGAACAAATGACCATCAAAAGCAGTGAGAAGAGTAGGTGATGGAGACAAAAAGTGCTGGCCAATGGCCTTCCAACATGACAATGACATAACGCATGTCGAGGTGCCCTCATCAACCACCATGCGTAAAATATTTGGAGTAAAAGTTTTCGTGGGGTGAGCCACTACTATCTAAAAAGATACATGGTAAGGCAAACGAGGTTTTAAGTTGGTTGTATCCAGCATGATTGTACTCATATTACAAGTCTCGTTAGATCCTAAAGCAGCTAACAAAGATTTCCTCTAGGAAGAGCAGCTTTGGAGGACCTCCAAAGTGGACATTGCACAAGGGGTTTGAGACAAATCCTCCACCATATAATAACTCTGGGCAGCCCTTGTGTTTGGGTTGTGAGAAGATTTCTTGAATGCACCTTTTGGGATGTGTGTCATTATTTCACCCAAAGTCTTCTTGATCTGGAGAGGAAGAGATGGGAGTTCGACTTCTTTGCCCTTCTCAGAAGTGCTTGGTTTATTGTAGTTATGCGCTCTAGTCGATATAAAATCATCACCCTTCATCATATACACATTCGTGGATGTGGGATTGTTCGAAGATGGAGAGGGTCCTTGAATGCCCCCTTCCACACTTTTAGAGGCTTGGGTTAGGTTTTTCCCATGTTGAAATGGATTGGTTAACATGACAGGACGTTGTTGTGTCACAAACTTTTGGGCCTCTACAAGCTGAGGACATTGGTGGGTCGGGCAGTCTTCCATGCATAGTTTGCACAGATACTTCACCTTCTGTTTCTCAGTGTTTCCCCCACCAACATTATTAGTGGGTTTCTTATCCCCCTTACCCTTATTTCATTGTTTTTTCTTTCCTTCAGGCTGTTGGGTGGCCTTTGGATTTGTCGATTGCACTGTGTGTACATCCAAAGTTTGGGTAGGGGGAGCAACCAAAATAGTAGTTTGGCTAGCCGTTGTGTGTTGTATAGACAATTGCTACAATTGCTTTGTCAATTGCTCAGTGGGCTTTGTGTGTGATGAACCAACAATACCATCGGCATGTGGTCCAACTCTCTGTCTGGTTTTATCAAGTATTGAGCATGGCACATTTGGCAAGATCTCGTATAATAAACCGAACTGAGAGTAGATTATCTCAAGCTGTTAATCTCTCATGATGGAATCCTCTTCGGAAAACACTCCCAACGTTGCGATGTATTTGGATAACTGTGGGACCAAAGACTTAAGGAACCACTCAAGAAGGAATGCTGGTGGGACTGGCGCCTTAATTAAACTCTTCTGGCATCTCCATTCTTGGATGTGATCAGAGGTATGGTTTGATTTTGTCTGTGCGAAATTGGCTAGCAATTCTGTGCCAGCATCGTATTGCATAGGTAATTGGAAATGGTTGAGGAAATCCATTTCCAATTCACCAAAGGAAGAGTATCTTGAGTGGTCGAGCTCAATGTACCATTTCATGGCACTCCCAATGAGAGTATGTTGAAACAATCACAAATGTATGGAGTCATCCTTTAACGAATTAGATGAGCACCAAAGGTGAAAAGTAGTCACATGATCTCCCAGATATTCGTTAGGCTTGGATTTGAACTTTGGTATGTCTTAAGGCAACTTCGCCAACATAGGGGGCCAACATGGATTGTGACAGATAGGGTCTTTCAACAACCTTGTCAAGTCTGGCAAATGCAAGGTTGTCAGGAAAGGTAGTTTGGGTTGTTGGTGATAACCATGGAAAAAGGGACCTGGAGTTTGACTGGCACCAGGTTGCTAGGAAAAGTTCAGCTGCTGGCCTGGGTTCTAGTAAAAACCATGTCCATGACCAGTGTATGGGTTCTGCGTGTGAGGATACATCATCAGATGATTCCCAAAATAGGACGTAGATGGTTGGATGTGCATTGCATTCAGAGGACTTTGGGAAGGGTTGCCCCATGTCGATCCCACGGGCATATGCATAGTACCTTGTCCGGGGTTCCGTTGGTTGTGAAAAGAATTTACCCAGATCGACATTCCCGATGAGGGAACTAATCCCTACCAAGAATTCCAAGGTCCTGATGCGGAAGAAGTTCCTGGGTTTGCCCCCTGTGCGGGAATAGTACCCTACATAGGAATAGGTGGCCTGTAACTGGGGTTTCCCCAGTCAGGAAAGAAGTTGATGAGAAAGTGTTGTTACCAAACACACCAAACAAATAAAATGGTGTTGAACCTACCAACATATTATGAGCGGGTGGTCCTTGACTCCCTGTTCCAAATAAACTATGGTGCGTGGGTGGCCTAGCGGATTGCTGGTGGATGCCACAAAGAGAAGGGGACAAAGGAGGTATATGACCTCCCCAGTAAGGGAAAGTGTTAAAAGGAGCAGAAGTGCCCCCCATGTGTCCTTGCAGAGGAACATTAGAGCTCCCTGCCCCCAGAACTAAAGTCTGTAAAGTGGAGTAGGAAAGTACATGACTTGTACCTGAGCTAGGCATCCCGTATGAGAATGGAGGGCCTATCACACTTGGTGTGAAAGGGGAAGTGGCCACTACCATAGACAGTATTGGAACACTGCTCAAGGTAGAGGTGATTGCAACCATGGTGGCTCAGACCAATGATGGTGGATTAGGAGGTGAAAAACCCCCTGTGGTGACAACCGTAGTGGGAATTAAAGAATTCCCGGAAGAACTGGCAACATTTGTTTCCATTGCTGCGTGCGACACTGTCTGGAACTTGTAAGGGTGAATTGGTATGATGATGGGTGCCGAAAGATCAGTGGTTGGAGTCTTATATGGACCATGAGATTTCTCTCTAAGGTCTAAAATGGTCGTTTCCTCCGGATTTTGTTTGGGTATAGTTTCCTGTGACCCAGTCACTTCAAAAGACCCTTGTTGGTCTAGCTTTCGCCTTAGTGGTGGTTGAGGTGGCTCCAGTGTAGCCGATGATAGGCCCAAAAGACTTCATGACTGGCAGAGCTCGTGATCCTCCACTGTGTGAGAAGATTAAATATGCACTAGGGATTTCTATTCATTCAAAAAACAACACACACTAAAAAGGTCCCTCCAAGATAAAACAAGCAAACACTAAACTAGTTGGAAGAACAGTTACAACAACCAACACTAGAGAAACTTACCGGTGCAAGTGAAACTCAAACATGGAGGAACCATCCTGGTATACTCTGCAAAGCATGGCCTGATGTCTATCCTAGGTACCGCAGTATACCCCTGCAGTCACCTGTGTATGTCTCTAAAAAGATAGGCAACTAGGTTGCCAGCATGCGAACAACCACTAGGCGGGTACAGTCGAAAGTCGGGTAGACCACAATGAGCATGGTATCAAACCTGAAACCTATGAAGGGTATCGAAGGCAAGTGGTTCGAAAGCTAACTGAGGACCTCGAATGGATTTGAGACCCACGAAGCTCCGTGGCAAATGCAATCGACGAAATCCCAAGACAAGGCCTCTATATGTGTTCTCCACTACGATTGGTCCAACTTTGGAGGGGTTATCTCCACTACCTTTCCGCATGTGACCTCATGTCTAGCCCCTGTGTTAGAGGGGGGTCCCGGATAACTTTCATAAACTCGACTTTGACACTCCCTTACTCAGACTCCAATGTTTGATTTAATGGCCTTGAAGAGTTTCCTCTCCAACCTAATTCAAGGCCCTAACCCTAAACTAGTTGGTTGACCCTACAAACATAAAAAGTCTAATGAATTTCAGATTTAGTGTTAATTTTTATGGCTTGTCTTAAGTCAAAGGTTATGAAAGTGAAACTAGTGATGTTTGAAAGACGAAAGAAAAATAAACAAAAAGCTGGAAACAAAATAACTTCTCTTGACTCAAATCTTAAACAACTTTTCAAACGAAATTTTTTCTAAGATCTTTGAACAACAAACTCAAAGAAGGATTTCACTCAACTATGAGATACTTATGATATAAGTAAACCGTCAAGAACTTATGAAAGCAAAGACTTTTCCCTGGTTACTAATGCAAAACAACACTATTTAACCAAACAAAAAAAATAAAATAAAAAATAAAATAATTTTTTTTATTTGAATGCTCACAAAGAAAAATAGGAAAAAAATCAACAAGTAAAAACCAAGAAAACTTCTAGCCTAAGTGAAGATCGCAAAGAGTCACTTTTTAAAATAACATGCAAGCAAATTAAAACTAGACTCTCAAACTTGTCTAAAAACTCTATAAAAATAATTTTTTTAGGAAAACTTGTTAATGAAAAAGAAATCTATTGCTGTGATCAAACCTAAGTTACTGACCGCTATGACAGAGACCCCAAAACCTAAGAGGTATAACTCTTGTCAAACAAAAGGATGACTGCCTCACCTTCAACAAAAAATTTCTCCACAAGCACACTGCTGACAATTCAACAGCAAGCGTGTGCACACGATCTGTGTAAATTCAGAGCATGTGTACACACGTGCTGGCCTTATACAGGCCACACGTATCTCTGAAAATATGAGACAAATGAAAGGCCAAGCAATCCAACCCAGGAAGAGACTACTGGTACTGAGAACTAGGATCTCTTGAAGACTCAAACACTTACTTTAACAGAAAAAAGAAAAGAATTCAAGAAAAAATTCATAGAACAAAACAATCTGAGGTGAAACCTAAGCTATAGACTACAAACAAAAAAGACTAGAAAGAGTTCCAGAAAACCCCTGAGAAGGACTATTTCTGATAGGGGAGAGGATGAATGCCTCTCTAAAAGAATTTTTCTGGAATCATACACTCAACTGTCACTTCCTCAGCTAGCATGTACACGCGAGTTGTGAGAAGGTAGGGCATAGGTACATGTGTCCAGACCTTATACAGGCAACGTGTACCTCTGTGGGTCTTGGAAAAAAACAAAATTAAATCAAGCAAAGGAACAAAGATAACTAGTATGGAAGGCCAAAATCTTTGTTAGCTCAGACTTTTGCAGTAACTTTAAAAACAAGGAATGAAACCGGTTTTTAAAAATACCCAAGAAAAATATTCCTAGAAACCCTACAGATCCCCAGTATGGTCACCAATTCTGTTGTGGGTGGGAAATACCTCCTACGGACTAGCACTAAGGGTTTTATCATGCATGCATAAATGACCTAAATATTCTTACTTTTTACCATCATCCCATGCCTAAATCCCCATTACTCATATGTAAATACAAGGCTCAAGAGATTAAGTTGACGTACCTTATTTTTCGTGTTTGATGTCGATCTCTTTTTGCACTTGGTCGTTCTTTGACTGAAACTCTCATCCCAATGCTGAATTGCATTCACAAAAGACAAACAAAGAACTCCACATGCATTTGATTTATGAACTAACGGGTTAGAGATTTAATCATCATACAATCAATATTCCAATAATGACAATCTCATATGGTGGGATGGGAAAATCAATTCTTTTATTAACTTCACAATGATACCTTACAATGATAAAGTTGGCTACTTCTCCTTGATCCTAGTCCTGGGCTCTTCTTCCACTGTCTTCCAAGTGCTTTCCTTTATACTTCTCTTTACATAAGGATGGCTAAAGGTTGGGACAAAGCGAATGCTTAATCGGGTATAATTTATTTACTATGATTCTCCTGCTTTCAAATGGGACCCCTAACCCTTCTTTTATAGGCTAGAAGAAGCTAGGTATTTGGTCAAGTGACCAGCCATGCATGGCCGAAAGGTTTAGTTAACTTATCCAAAGCTATGTGTTCTGTCAACAACTTTCCTTTTTTCGTGATTTTGTAGGTACATGCAGGCTGTCTTGGGTCAGCTAGTGTGTACATGCATGCAGTAATGGAGCATGGTGCAATGGAATTTATAAAAGGGGTTTTTAAGAAGAGTTGTTCAACAATGTTTTGGAAAAGAAGGAATCTGAGATGGCCTGATGCCAGGTAAGCATGTCTGGTGCAAATTAGGGTTATAATAATCTGCACCCACAACAAATAAATGATAGCATAAACATCCATCCATACATAAAACATATGCTATAATATCCAAAGCAAAAAACATCAAATACATTAACATACCTCGGTGGTCCCAAACCTCTCCAGGAGGAAAGACCATGTCAGGATCCTGAAGACAGTCCATACTGCCATATGGGTATCGTAGGATGATCCATGGAATCTAATGCCACACACGTGCTAGCTCAATCGTAAAGTAATGACTTCCCTCCCCACCCCCATGTCAAACCAAGATCAATGCTCACCACATCAATCATGGATCCCGCGCACCAGGTGCATATACAAAAACTCTCGGGCACAACATAGGCACCCTCTCCAAGAAATAGGCCACCAAGATCAACCCAAAGGCAAAATCCCCTGAGTCCACAACTTGACACCTGTTGAGCTGCCTCATCATCTTAGCATGTAGCATCAATCCCCAGGAAAACTTCTCTCTACCCAGTGTGTTCTGCATGATCCTCAGCTGACCACCACTGATCCATTGAGTATCTAGGGATCCATAGACCCTTAAAATCATCGTTGCAATGCAACTATGCACAAGGGAATCCATCGCCCCAATTTGCACCATCGATCTTGACATAAAGTCCTCCCCAAAATAATACGTCCGTGCCAGGTCAACCAACTGTCCATCCCACAGAAATAGAGGATCAATATGTAGAGTGCTTCCCAAAAAGGAGAGCCCAGTCAAGAAATACACATCCTCTGTCACAGAGAATGTGAGTTGCTCCCCCTGCACAATGAAGCACTGCATATGAGTGCTCCACATCGATATCATAAACTACAATAGGCACTCTTGTGCCCACAAAAGTGAGAAGTCAAATAACTTTAACAACCCACAGGATGCCAAAGGTCCCTGCACACCTGGCTTCTCATCCCTCACCGCCTCCCTGAGGTGTGCCCAGTCCCTCTCCCTCTAGTGGACTGGCATCCCGAACTGGTCACCTACATCCACATAAACAATACTTGATCAGACATCACAAACCACAAAAACATCAAATCTAAAAAAAGATCAGTTTTTACACCCCCTCATCTTTGCCTCATGTGCGTGGTTGTTTCCTCCACATGTGAGCATATGTGCACACCTGTTCGTCACACAGTTACACATAAATTTGCAACTGTCGAAGACACAGGTGAACATTCATGTTCCCCTGTTGCACACACAAGAAGCCATTCATATGTTCCTTTTCGATACACAATTACGCACACATTCGCAGCTGTCAGAGAAATAGTCACCCATGAACGCACAATTGTACTTCGAATAGGCGCGCATCCAATGCTTTCCTGTTTTCCTCATTTAGGCACCCCCATGTATGGCTGTCTTAATTTTATCCACACACCCAAGTGTGGGAATCTTTCGATCGCTCGTGCACTGTGGGCCCCACCCTAAAAAAAACTCCCAGTACAACCGTCTGTACGTCCCTGACCAAAAAAAGACATCCTAACTACTATGTAGGAGGATGAGACCACTAACCTAGCTCTCACTAATCCTAGATTAACTGGCTCGATCTTCTAGAATCTCCAAATCTCCTCTCAAACCTCTCATAAACTCACTATGACAACAGGTACAAATGAGAGGGAATTATGGGCCCTACAACTATATATCGTCCCTTTTTCCAAACTTCCGAACTCAATTATAGGATGTTAGAGCATCTATTTTCATATCCATATTCAGCCACATGATTATTATCCCACCACCTACACAGCCACATTCCCTAGGTCACCATCCATCCTCAGCCTCGGGGAAGCATTTTTCCCACATCATGCCCAGGTACGCATGCTACTCATTTTCAAAATTATCGAATAACTATTATATGTTCTTTATCTTCAGATATTGTTCACGTCGAGTATTTGGTTTTATGTGTGCATGTACTTGGTCATCACTCATCACCATAGCCCCTTCATGTATATGATCGACACTGACATGTAATCATTCCCTCTGAATATAAATTTCATTTCCCAGTCACACCCTCCGACGTTCTCTGGTAGGAACCTCCCAATTGGCTCTGTAGTACTATCACCTCCACTGCATTTCAAAGTAATGTCACCCTGTAGCATTCTCCCCCACATGAGTTGTCCCATTCATATTCCCCCCTGGCACTTTGACACTCATCCTGCTTTCACCCCCTAGGTATGGGAGTCCCGATAAGTCATTCACATGTTCGAGAATAAGCCAGATACTTCTTCTCCTCATTATGCTAGCCTTCCCAATGGAATCCCAAGACATCTCATCATGGTTTCACTTTGACTGCAACCCCACAGTATCATTAACCTTCCATTTCATCCACAATCAGTCTACCCATATGCAAATTTCCCTCCATTCATTTCCCTCATATAGAAACCCACCCATGGGGCCCTCACCTGTAATGACCCTTTTCTTATTACTATGAATAATTTCATAAATAAACCTAAACATGGGCTAAATTATAATTAATTATTATATAACCTTAATTGATTACAAGTTATTAATTAATTATTTTGATTATACTTAGCTGAAGTATGA